>JADRCD010218773.1:0-10225 GCA_019843815.1 Montemys delectorum
TCAAATTTCTCTATTAAGTAGGATATTAAGTACAATTTCTATATAGGACATTGTTATTAACAAATAGAGATCGTCTCATCTCTTCATTTATAGTTAGAGGGGCTTCATATTTAGTGTCTTGTTTAACTTTAATTATTTTCTACACTATGATGTTAAATATTTTCAGATTGCTTCATTCATTAACTAATGGTGAAAGTTTTTCATAAGTATTGTTTGTTTCCCTGGATGATGCTGATATTTTAATACAAAACAATATTTATAAGATAAACATGAGAGATTTCTATATAACTCCATAGAATTTGTTATAGCTCTTCTTTGTGGATTTATGGAATATAGATTAATATAAATATAGTAGATGTTTATTTGTATGTCTCATGTTAATGTCTTTTAATGGTAATACCATGAAGAACTGTTGGAAGCAGAAGACAACAGAGTAAAATTATTTTAATTCAATCTCACAGTCAAGTGCAGAGTGATAAACAATCTTTTTCTCACTTCCTACAAAAAATGTTCAGGAGGAAATGGCTGAAGGTAATCAGTCCATAGTGACTGAATTTATTCTCACTGGATTAACAGACAAACCAGAGCTGCAGCTGCTCCTGTTTCTCCTCTTCCTTGGAATCTACCTGCTCACAGTGCTGGGAAACCTGGGCATGATTATCTTGATCCTTCTAAGCTCTCACTTGCACACACCCATGTACTTCTTCCTCAGCAGTCTGTCCTCCATTGACCTCTGTTACTCCACTGTCATTATCCCCAAGATGCTGGTGAACTTTGTGACAGAGAAGAATATCATCTCCTACCCTGAATGCATGACACAGCTCTACTGCTTCATAGCCTTAGTTATATCTGAGTGTTACATGTTGTCTGCAATGGCATATGACCGCTATGTTGCCATCTGTAATCCCTTGAGGTATAGTGTCACCATGTCCTACCAAGTCTGTTTCTGGATGATAGGTGGGGTGTGTTGCATAGGTTTCATTGAAGCCACACTTCATACTGTTTGCATGCTACGAGTGCTTTTCTGCAAGGCTAATGTAGTAAATCACTTCTTCTGTGATCTTCTTCCATTGCTGCAACTTGCCTGTTCCAGCACATTTGTCAATGAGGTAGTAATTCTGTGCCTCAGTACATTTAATTTCTGTGTTCCAACACTGACAATCTTGAGCTCTTACAGCTTTATCATTGCCAGAATCATCCACATTAAATCCACTGAGAGCAGATTCAAAGCTTTCAGCACCTGCAGCTCCCACTTCTCTTCTGTTGCCGTCTTCTTTGGTTCTTTGGGATTCGTGTATTTTCAGCCTTCATCAGTCAGTTCCAAAGATGAAGGGAAAGTATCCTCTGTGTTTTACACTACTGTTGTGCCCATGCTGAACCCCTTGATCTATAGCCTGAGGAATAAAGATGTCAAACTTGCTCTAAATAAGTTACTTCAAAAGAAGACATTTCATATGTAAAATAATATTATGCCTTAGTCGAAAGTTCTTATATCTACAATTTTGATAAGAAAAATACTTTGAGACAACAATATATGTTAAATCTTGAAATTTGCATTAATACATGCTTATTTACTGCCAAAATTTGTCAAGAAGAATTGGATTAAAAAATTTTAGATACATGAAGGAAGCAGTTCTGAGTTGTTCCAGGGTCTACCAACCTTAAGTCAACTACCACACCTCTAAATATTTTTCAAAACACTCCCAAAGTCTTCCTATAGTTCTTTATGTTTTGTGTGTGTATAATATGGCTCTTTTCTGGAGATATCTTCCTTTCTTATTTAAGGAAATAAATACATGTGGTAGAAAGTTATCTATTATCTAGTTTTTGTGTATCCTACCTCTTCAATTTATCGTATTATCAACCATATGTGAGAAAGTGATCTCTAAATTAAGTGGACTTAGCAAATATGAATAAACCCAAATTATCCTTTCTACATCCCCCTAAACATGTAGACCTGAATTATGGAATATAAAACATAGAAATAATATTGTTCTACCTTCAGGGAAATAATCCTGAAATCACTGAGCAAGACTGTATCCATCTGCACATGTGCAAACACTATTGCCATAGTTATAGGTCCAGTTTGGGGATTTTGGATCATCTTTGTTCCTGAAAGTTTCCTGTTTCCTGAAAGTCCTATACTACTTTTCTCTATTTAAGGTAACTACTGCACTTTCCAAGACCACATTATAGAATCTCAGTTTCAGAAGTGATAGGCTAGTGCACTATTGTGCTATTATTATATAGAAAATTTAAAACTGGAAAGTAGTTGTCTCTCTAGTTACATGTAATATTAATACCCCTAAACTAACTATCTTTTCTGGATCCCTAACATGCATGGAAGACACAATAAACTTTCTTTTATAACCTTCATCCAGTTAAGCTCCAAATCAGAAACTTCAGTTCTTTGTCAAATAGTATCATCCACATCAGAAATCCATAGTCTCTCTTAGTAAGAATATACTTTTCACATCTTTTGAAGACTTCAACAGCAGCAATATGGCTTTTCTGGATAGATTCTCCTAGAATAATGTACTTCTACATTGCTTTAGAAACTTCCCTTCATGATTCCTGAAAGCTTCAAAGCCTTTAAACAAGATGCATTAAAGAGACTAGCATGGAGATTTCCAAATAGCACATGAGACCCCTGTTCATGATATTAATCTGGGTCCAGAAGCACAACACTGGATCCTTTATTCTTATTCCTAGTGTGAACTTTGTTTGTTTTAAAGTTGATTACCTTGCATTATTATTTAGCAGAATTCTGTATTTGTCCCGAAATATTGGTGGCTTTGTCATCAGCTTGTCTTCAAATATATGAAAATAACTCTTTGTCATGTCATCTTTACCTCATCCAGTAACACCAAAACTAGAAAAAGAAAAGAAAATTTTTTTAAAGTCCAAATAAAGGCCTTGATTTTCTGTAAGCTCTGACTTTTCTTCATTTTATCTTTTCTATTGTCCCTGAAAATTATATATATTTCTATTGCAATTCCTTTTTTGTGTGTTATAAGATATATTGGTGGCTTACCATACAACAGTACAAAATAGCACATATAGCCTACAGTTTTGGTAATTGAACAGAACATACTTGAGAGAAAACTTTCTACATAGAAAAATGTAAACCCCAAATCCATTTTTCCTAGCACCATTTCACATTAATATGTGTCAGACTATCATGAACTTAGTCTCTAGAAATTATAAGAATATGCTCACCAGTAGACAGTAGCACACAACTTTAATTACAGTACTTGGGAAGAGACAGGCAGATCTCTGAGTCCAAGACCAGTGTAACATACAGAGAAAGTTCCAGGACAAGTGGGGCTGCACAGAGAAACAACTCTGCTTCACAAAGAGAGAAAGAGAGAGAGAGAAAGGAGAATTACTCACAGAGGTTGAAATGATCATTTATATTACACAGGGATACCACAGAAGACAGGAAATTACCTTTTCCTATTTCAAGTCACACTTTTTCTAGGTATGTTTAATGATACTCTTATTTTGAGGCTAAAACAAAAGTGAATCATTAGCTATGTCTGTCTCCTCTCTTATGACATAAGAAGACTGTATACTCTGTTTGAATTATTATTCATATAGATATAATATATAATTAAGTGTAATGTACATATTCAATTTTCATGGATAATTTCTATGCATAAAAGAATACACCCTCAAAGTAACACAATTTACCAAGTATTATTACCTTATTTTACTCATGTTAGATATCTTGCCTGTTTTAATAAATAATTTTAAATTTATTTGTATACCCTGGTGATTTTTATAAATGGAATATTTTAAAGATGAAAATCTATTGTTCTCTTGTTTCCAAGCTTTGAATATTATGCAGACAGGTTTGTATTTATTCTAACAGATGTTTACACATCTTTTCTCGGCCATTATTGACTAGCACTGTAGTAGCTATCCTTCTATGAACATGCCAATTACTACATTTATCTTATGGTCTACCCTGCCATCTCCTTCTAGATTGTATAATTCTTAGGAGCAGGGATTCTACATCATGTATCTCTCCATCCTGAAAAAAAAACAAGGCATTTCTGATTAATACTCAGAAACATTTTAGTGTCAACTCATACCCACATCTAAATAACTTCTTGAACTACTGTCATCACACAAGCACTTGTTTTTTATTCTTTATAAAATTTTATAATTTTCTATTACTGGTAGAATGTTTTGGTCAAGACAAGGTAAAATGGAATATCTCAACAATATTTACAATTGTAGAACTAACTTTAGGTGTTACTTATATTCCAAGAAATATGAGATTTTTTTCTGTGTTTTAGGCACCAGGAAACTATGTAATGCACATAAAGGGAGTGTTGGGATTTAGCAATAATCTCATAAGTTAATACAAAAGTATCACATTTCTTTATATTAGCCTAGTGAAATCATAATGAAAGGAAAGTCTATGTAAGCTTCAGAAATCCTATCATTTATTAGTATTATGTGTTTGCTAGTTTTGTGTTTGTGTGCATGTACACATGCATACACATGATGTATGAGTGTGCATGTGATGGTTAAGGACAAATTTGTGGAGTTTTCTCTTTCCTTCATCTTTTAAATAAGCTACAAGAATTGAACTTAGTTCACCATTTCAATGACTCATGTTTGTAATGTTTATAACACATTTCTAAAGTGTATCTGATATATTTGAAAATTCATAATTTTCAATGTACAGTCTCAAAACAACAACAACAAAAAAAAAACTTTTGTATATTCATGTTATGCCAATTTCACCATATTCTACTACAGATTTTTTTTTTATCACATATCAACTAAAGCCTCATAACCACATGTGGTCAACTGATGTAGGGCAATGGTCTGTTCAGACAACCTGGACCCTGTCAAGTAATAGGCCTAGAACCCAGGAGCCCAAGTGGGCAGTTTCTGCCTGTAAGGGATGGAAGGCATTCGGCTATAACTCCTGGGTCTTTGGCTCCTGTTTCAGTTCCAACCTCTCACATCTGCCCCCGCAGGAGATGTGTACTGTTAGGTAGACAATGCCCCAAGCTCCCAGCATTCTAACTTGACCCTACCCCCAGTCATCTGAGCACAGCCAGGCATGGCCCGCCCCACAGACAGATAGCCATGCCTCACACAATATAAAGAGTGGTTCGACCCCTACCCTCTATCTTGCCTTCCTCTCTATCTTGCTTTGTCCTCCTCTCTTGCCTCCTTTCTTCCTCTCTTTCTCTTTGTTTTCTCTCTTGCTCTCTTGCTTTCTTCTTCTCCTCTCTCTCTCTCTCTCTCTCTCTCTCTCTCTCTCTCTCTCTCTCTCTCTCTCTCTGTCTCTCCATAGTCATGGCTGCCTTCTTTTTTCTTTCCTATAATAAAATATCTCACGATTATGCATTGCCTCCTTTTAACTAACTAATGCACCATGCAGCTCCAGGCCTCAACAGAAGATAGACCCAGGCCCCAGCAGCAGAGAGACCCAGGCCTCAGCAGAGAAACATAGACCTACAAACTGATATCTCCCTTTCCAAATACCAGGCAGGCACCAAGCTCCTTTATATCCTGTTCCTGACATTTTCTACATATGGTGCCATATAATGTATGACCTTCTCTTATTCCTTTCTCTTGGCATGCTTTAGGTCATTTGAAGATGCGACATATCTCAGAACTGCAGGCCTCTTTATGACGGAATAATACTCTAGTTAATAGACAAAGTACACTTATCCTGCCCATGCATCATTGAATGTACACTTGGATGGCTTTCAATGTTTACATAGAAGTACTTCTGCAATAACCAACCATGCATAAATTCTCTTACACATGTACATTTTCAGTTGGGGAGGGGAGGTTGTTTACACCACTAGAATTTACAGGCCATATGATAAATTGATCATGTTTAGTTTTATGCTCTACCAAATTATCATTGACTTCAAATGATAATGAGCTTTGTCTAAGAAAATGATGTCACTCCTTCCCTGAACCAAATGACTCTGCTCTCTTCTTTCCTAATTTTTTTTTACAATGTTAACTGTTGGCTACAATGGCATATGACCACTAAGTTGTCATCTACAACTGCTTGGTATATAATGTCATAAGTCTTAACAAGTCTGTTTCTGGATGATAAGTGAGATGCATGCTATGGGCTTCATTGAAGATACAATTCAAACATACTGCATGCTGACAGTGCTTTTATGCAAGGGTCAAGTAATAAACCATTGTTTCTGTGATCATCTTCCACTGCTTCAACTTGCCTACTCCAGTACTTTTGTCAATAAGATTGTATTTCTGTACCACAGTGATTCAATATGTTCCAACCTAGACCACTTTAGCCCCTTACATATTCAACATTGTCAGCATTCTATGTATTAAATCCACCAAGGACAGATTCAACACTTTAGGCAGCTACAATTCCCACTTCATTCCAATTGCTATCTTTCTCTTTCCCTGGCTTCATATATTTTCAACCTTCATTAATTTTCTCCAAGAAGGAAAATAAAGTATCATCTCTGTTTTATCTGTTGTACCCATGGTGAATTCCCTAATTTATAGAGTGAAGAATAAGTATATCAAAATTACATTTGTAAAGAATATTTTACACTAGCAAAGCTATATCATATCTAGAGTTTTGATTAAAACACAGTCCAGAGGCAGCAATGTAAGCTTGATCAAGATGGTGTTGCTAGTATATGATTATTTTATTATGGGGAAAAGTGAAGCAAGGAATAATTAGATTCATGAGTTCAGATATATGATGGAAACAATTACAGGATGTCCCTATGTTCATCCACCAAGAGTTAACTGTACTACATCCAGATAAATTTAAACTCCTTTAAAGTCTTCTCTGTGTATCTGTAGCATGACTATTTTCAGGTGAGTTTTATTCATATTACTTAAGAGAATACTTTTGGTTAGTATGATTTGATAGTTTTAATATTTTGTGTATTTAGCCTTTTCAAGTTAAGCCTACTAGAAATTATCTCTGAATGTGATCTCTAAAATAAATTACTTTAGTAAAAAAAAAATGAGTAGATAAAAAATAAATAATCTCAATTTTTTACTAAAACACAGATCTATATTGAGGTAATGGGAACGTGAGGAACAATATGACTCCTCCCCACAAGGAAGTGACACTGTATGATACTTACAATGCTCAGTGTGACCACTCTCACACACTGTGCACTTTTCTTCCACCCAGTTTCAGAGTTTGTTTTGGTAACTGTTCTGTACCACTCTTCCTTGTTTCAGTGAATGAATGCATTATTGGAAAACAAAATTTTAGAATCTCATATTTAGAAATTGCCTTCTTATCATAATTCTTCTGAGACAGGGTTTTCCTGTGCAGCCCTGGCTGGCCTCTATCATAGTATGTAGAGCATGTTGGCCAGAAACTCACAAAGATTATCTGTCTCTGCAGTGATGAGATTAATGGTGTTCACATCACCTCTATCTTTTTAGTTTTGATTTGGTTTGATTTTGTTGATTTCGATTGGTTTGGTTTGGTTTATGCTAATGGTTTTTCCATAGTATTTACAAATACACTTATATGGGTTATTCACTCATATTGAAACTTTAAATCTGCAACAGTCTTCTCAGTTGCAACATTCATCCATTAAAACTGACTGGCCACTCTGAAAAAAAACTTCTATGCAGTAAAGAGGTTAATTAGAATTTTTTTCTATTTCTAATTAAGTTCATATTGGAGGACTTGACAATATCAGGAAGAAAAGTTTTGAAGAAAAATTTTGATATCTGGGAATATCATTGTTTCCAACAGGCATATCACATCAGATATGTCCTTAATAGTTACAGGGCAGGGCTGGCTTTTGTTTTTAGCTTGCTTCAAATATGTGATGGGAACATGTCATGTTACCTTGATAATGAGATAGAAGAGTTAATTCCCCTATTTGAATATGTATTATGTACATATATGTGTTATTAAATATCATTTCAATACAATAAGCATCAAAAATATTAATAATTAAAAGGAGCCAAACATTCTATTATGAAATATGAAACATTGTGATAAGCTTGAATAATAAACTCATGTAGAGTTTGTTTTTTATTTCTCTGATTCAAAGTTTCCATCCTTTTGGAGACAATATGGTAGCAAAAATGGGTCACTATCACAGCATGCCAGAAGGCAGAGAGTGATACAAAAAAATGACCGGGGATAATTTGTCCCTAAAGGACCTTCCTAAAGTGACCTATTTTCTCCAGCTGTGCTCCACCTTCCAGTTTCCAGAACCTCATAAAATAAGCACTGGCTGTGGACAAATTTTCAGAACATTAGCTATAAGAGTCACTTCAGATTAAATCTATTATATGTAATAAAAATTGTGCTGGTATTGAATGTTCACTTTACATACACTAGGAAGAGATATGTATGATACTCAGCAAGGTGAATCAGAAACAGCAAGCTCCATAGAAAAACAATGGATATTTTATGAACATAAAACTGCTTTCAACCTTATACTCTCATCTCTAATCATGCTTAGGCACTACACAGTAGAAGGGATTTTGGGGTTATATTCTGCTACAAAATCTTGCGATCAATAAGTAGAAAAAATGTAAATATGTCAATTCTCAAAGCACTGGAGTCTGAATTCTTTTGGTAGACCTATTATAGAAGTACTTATTTTCACAATAGTTTATTTTTAAGACAAATGTCATGTATCTTTAAAACTCATTTTGTAATCCAGGCTGTTGTTCTGTGAAAAAAAATCCTCATTATTCATCCTTCTGACTAGGCAGATTAGAGGCATGTGTCACCACGGTCAATCATAAATGTCCTTAATTTTGCATCATCTTCAGGAAATGTTGTAATTCCAGAGGGGCATGAGATGTGCAAGCATTTAGATCCAAGTTCATCACCCAAGTCAAAAGGTGAGTATACATGTAACCCTGATGCTGGGAGAGGGAAAGGCAGAATATGGCCTGACAGCCTACTCAAAATCTTATAAAATGCCAGGCTCCAGATTCAGCAAGAGACTTTAACTTTAGGAAAAGTAGAAGACAGCCATAGAGATCATTGCATGATAAGGCCCCTGTACGAGCATGCACATGTGTGTACATGTGCTGACACATATGTACATATATGCATACAACACACAGATTCACAAAAGAAAGAAAGAAGAAATGAACATTTTTGGATATCTGGAATGGGCTTGTGAGAATTATAGTGTATGTGAGCTTGATGTTAATTTACACATGGATTATCAGTATGCTATAAATAATTAAATCATTCAACTATAATTCAATAAAGATTTAAATGATTTAAAAAGTCCCTAAAGCTGTAGAAGCATAGAAAATATAGAACAATGGTCTAGAATTTTTCTTCCTTTTCCACTTCCTTACTTATTTTCTTTCTTCTTTCCTTCCCTCTTTCCTTCCTTTTTTCCTAACTTATATTCAAGAAAATAAGCAGAATTCTTTGACATTCAACTTTTATCTCAGAATAAGTATATACTTATAGAGAGATCAACAAAATTAATACAGAGATCTCCTAGGTATGTAGTATCCTGTCTCGTCTCCTACAACCATCAAAATGACACACTCGCTAAAGTTAATCAGATATAAGTTGGTGCATCTCTCAACATCAGAGAAGCTTTTTTTTTTTTCAGTAGATTATGATGTACACAGGCCCCTACAGTAGTTGGAGTACAGAAGAGAAATGATAACAAGAGTGTTGAGCCCTAAGTACAACCATAGTAAAAGCCCCTAGTTCAGTATCACATCAGAAAAACAAACAAAACAAAAACACTAAGAGAGAATGAGCCAGATGTGGTGACTGAGTAGAAGAAAATTTCATTTGAAGGACATTTGTAGATGTGAAATCATAGAGGTTGTGGCAGCATGTCTAAGACCTGCCCAAGGTCAACCCATGCAAAGTCCCAGCACTGCTGGTGGGTGTACAAAATCCCACCCTTATCTGTGAATCTATAGAAATTGGTAGCTGTTGAGAGAAGGGTAGCTTTCATTAAAGTCGACTATATTCCTGTGGATATCCACACAAAAGAGTAATACACATTGCGCTCAATAGGTTTTAAAAGAGGAATGAGGCCTGAAGGTGTAGTGGACATGGGATGGGGAAGTGAGTTTGGGAGAAGATGGGGAAGGGGAATTAATATCATAAAAACACAATGTACAAAATCATCAAAGGATTAACAAAATATCTTTAAAAGCTCAAGCATCTAATAATGACTTTAATGTTTATGTATTTATGCCTTATATTTTATTTAAATTTTCTTAT
>JADRCD010218776.1:3610-25419 GCA_019843815.1 Montemys delectorum
CTTGTCCTTCTCTTTCTCCCCTCCTCTTCCTCCTCCTCCCCTCTCCTATCCTCCTTTCCCCTTTCTCTCTTCTTCTCTCCTGCCTCTTCCCTTCCTCCTCCTCCTCCTCCTCCTCCTCCTCCTCCTCCTCCTCCTCCTCCTCCTCCTCCTCTTTCTCCTCCTTCTCCTCCTCCTCTTTTTCTCTACGCTTCACTTTGCAGGCTTCAAACAGACTAGAGAAGACATGGTGAGAGAATTCACCATTCTAACATCTTGTCACTTTGAGGGCTTAATGTCTATTTATTTCATCCTCAGCTATGAAGGGAAAAAGAGGTCTCTTTCACTTGTTTGTGGCATTCCATACTCCAGGTATACAGAGCAGACAGTAATCTCATGGGAGGACTGTGGGTGCAGCATATAGGGCAAGCACTAGAGGAAGAGCCTTCAGTGACGATCAAGGTGTCTTCATCACAGGCCGCAGGAGTACGAGTTTGGTCAAAGTTGATGGGAATGTCTGCAGACATTCTGGTCTTTCTCAGTCAATTTCATGACTTAATCCTTAAAATATTTTTTTGAGATTATATTTATATTTTGTGTATATAAGTGTTTTGACTGCATATATGTCTGTGCACTGTATTTATGTATATATGTATGCATGTGGTGCCTACAAGGCCAGAAAAGAGCATTGGATGGATGCCTTGGAACTGGAGTTACAGACAGTTGTTAGCTGTGGATGCTAGGAATTAAACTGTGTCCTCTGTCAGAGAAGTCAGTGTTCAGAGTTCACTCACTTTCAGAGAGGTGCTAACCCTATTCCAGTTCCAACCAGGCCTGTAACTGTGGGCACAGAACACAGAAAGGCTTAATGAAAGCAGGTGTTCTGAGTCGGGCTGGACACTAAAGCATACTTCAGTCCAGTCAGGAACCTCTTTTCTCACACAGGAATAAATTAATTCTACTGTATGGAAATCACATCTGAACAAGTAATTCTTGGTCTTTTAAATTAGGAGCTCACAAAGGACTAGGACAGAACTGGAAGATGCAGAGGTCAGTTTGAGCAAAAGCGTGTAAGACTAGGAGAGATAACCTCAAGGAGTCAGAAGAGGTCAAGTGGTGGTGGTGCAAGCCTTTAATCCTAGCACTTGGGAGGCAGAGGCAAGTGGATCTCTATAAGTTCGAGGCCAGCCTGCTCTAAGGAGTGAGTTTCAGGACATCCAGGACTTGTTACACAGAGAAACCCTGTCTGAAAAAACAAAGCAAAACAAACAAACAAATAAACAAACAAAAGGAGTCAGAAGAGGTAGGTTACCTCAGGCCCACTTATTTACTCATTCAGGATTTATAGAGACCCTGATTTTGCTTAATAATTATGCTAAGCAACAGGAACTTTTGCAAGAGATGAGAGAGGAACTGGAGATGTGGTTTATTTGGTAGAATGCTTGCCTGGCATGGAATTGATCCCCAGAACCACATAAAACCAGATATAGTGGTATATGCCTATAATCCTTGCTCTTAGAAGGTGGAGGCAGGAGGATGCAAAATTCAAGGTTATCCTGGGCTACATGAGGGGCTCCCTGAAAAATGAATGAGAGAAGAAATGAAGTATTCTCTTTTTCTACCTCTTTGTGTATCTGATACATTTATTTGGGTAGCATATTATAATTAAAGCAAGCATTTAGTAATGATGTCAGTGCTTTAAGAAAGACAAGATGGTGTATTTTAATTAAATATTGTGTATATGAGATTTAACTACTTAAGGCCATTTGACATGCAGAAGTTACTTGTTCTTCATTTTTACTTCATTTTACATTCAGAAGGGCTATCATTTTTTTCTATGTGACTTTGAAGAATATAATCACAGCCGTTCATAGGAGTTTAGTGTTGGGCTTATCATCCAAAAGGATCCTTGAAGAAAAGTACCAACTCTTAAGAAGCAGCACATACTGTAGGAGTCACTGAGCCCTAGAAGCTCAGATGTCTGGGACGAGAACGTCAAGAGCTGCTCAGGCAACTCTCCCACTTTGCTGATGAGAAACCAAGGCTCATAAGATGCATGCAGATGGCACCGAACAGCAACTCTGGATCTCTCTCTCTCCACTGAGCAACTTCCCTGGAAACACCATCCCGCTATGTGTCAGAAGCTATACACTGTCACTTGTAGCAACTGCAACCGGCTGAGGAGCCACCTTCTCCTAGGACTGCTTCTCATAGACTCTCTGTGCAAATCCCCGAAGCCTCCCTTTTCTCCCCTTTAGCCCCCCAGGTGGTTGCTTTTTTTCATGGCATCTGTCCACCTGGCTAGACCCAAGCTTGTTCAGAGTCTCCCTTTTAAGAAGTAAATATGCAATTGCTTCCTGGCCTTTGAGTAAGATTGGCTCTATTACCGGTGCGTCTTAGTTTTATGTCAGCTTGACACCAACTAGAGTCATTTGAAAGCAGGGAACCTCAACTGAGAAAGCTGCCTCCGTGTGATCTGGCTATAGGACATCTTTGTAACTAATGATTGATGGGGGAGGGTGCCGTCCATTTTGGGTTTGGCCACTCCTGGGCTGGTGGTCCTGGATTCTATAAGAAAGCGCACTGAGCAAAGCCAAGATGAGCCAAGTAAGCAGCACTCTTCCATAACCTCGGTTCAACTCCTGTCCCCGGGTCCCCATGTTTCTGCCCTGTTTGAGTTCCTGCCTTGACTTCCTTCAGTGATGAACAGTGATGTAGAAGCATAAATCAAATAAATCTTCTTCTCCCCAAGTGGCTTTGGTCATGATGTTTCACTATAGAAATAGTAACTCTAAGCCCATACCTGTTCTCATTAGTTTAATAGTAATCAGATCCGTCCTTTGTTTAAGTATATTTTTTTTCAGACTGTGTCTCATGTAGCACAGACTGGTCGCCAACTCACTATTTGAAGATGATTTTGAGCTTCTGATCTCCTGTTTGTAAGTGCAAGGATTATAGACATGAGTCATCACATGGGGCTCCTGTTGTGAACTCAGGCCTTTGTGGATGCTAATCAAGGAAGGACTCTCCTTATCGAGCCACGTCCTCAGTCCATATTAAAGGATGGACAGGGAACAGCACAAGGGCCTTGTATCAATTCCACACCTGGTATTGGAGTACTTCCCAGAACATTGCACCATCGCAGGGACTTTTAAAAAAACAACACAGAGTGAGTTTGCCGTGGTATGTTCGTGAGGAAACCTTGGCAGTTTTTCTCAAAGAAAAATCTGAAGCCGTTTATGTGCAAATGAAAAACCACAAAACTCAATCCTTTAATCCTAGAACAATCAATGTCGACAGCAGCTCCTCAGAGAGATCTGTCAGTTTTGTGTGTTGGGTGGCAACTGCTTAGAAGGCAGCAATTTGCAGGTGAAACCCAAGGGCCGGTGTCATGGAAACAGGTGTGGAAACATCAGATATCTCACAGTAGGTAGGGGACTGAGGCAATCCTAGAGACACACCATAGGAAACGTCCACGTTACTCATTTACTGGAGGTTGTCAAAACAGCTGTGTATGTTAGAGCACCATGCTGCCTGTCTACTTGTGCCATCAATTATATTAATAAAGCTCTTCTCTGAAGGACAGTGTGTCTTTCATCCACCTCTACTCCTCTCTTTGCCCATCCTCTCTCTTCCTCCCTTCTCCATGCCACACCACCGGGCTTTTCAAACAAAGACCTTACTTACTCCCCGGTGCTTGGATGCTGGCACAGATCATGGTGGCCAACTTTTGTGTTGGATAGACAACTTTTGTTCAGCTCCCAGGGAGGAAACATTGTCAGCGAACTTAGCAACAGTTTCTTTTCTCTTCAGAAGCAGATCACGACCCCAAAAGAGAGGACTTCATCTTTCAGGGAGGCTGCTTTTAACAAAGCCCTCTTCTTGTAGGGAAGAGAGACAAGGACTCTAACAATTAGTCCTCTAAAATGTAGCTCTGTAAAAACAATGGGGGAGGAAATAGGCGGGGACATCCATCTGCCCACTGATTTTTGGCTAGCCCGGTCCAAGGCAAAACAAAGGACAACACATCCAGATGGTTCAAGAGTTCAGCTCTCTCCGTGGTTAAGAGAGAATACTGGCTTCCTGCCCCTTCCCTCTCTTCCTGGTCCCGGCCTCTCCATCTCACTACTGGGATTGTTGCATTTTCTAGATTGAATCCCAAGGGCCCTCCCCCTTTTAATTGGGTATCTCACATGACCTCGCCTTGACTTTTCTATCAGTGAATGTTGGGAGAAATGGCTCCAAAGAATGGAAAAAAAATAACAATAAATATTTGTCTGCCCGCCAGATAGATATTGTAGTCTCAGAACACCGTGTTCTGCCTTCCCCAAAAGTTTATGAGCTGATCAATTATCTCCCTCGCACCCTCGAGCCAGCCTGTTGTATCTAGGATATGACAAAACTTAGGCTTTTCAAGAATGTTTCTTCCGGTCATACAAGTTATCACAGGCACATGGGTAAGATAACAGGGTAACCATAGCTACCAAAGGAGCGTGAAGTCAGCGTCTTCATTGGTCAGTAGGTTTTCAGAAAAGCAGCCCTTGGGGAGTAGAGTCTCCCGAGATAGGGAAACTGTCCTTTTATTCTGGCTTATTTATTGATTCCTGTTATAGAGGCAGGATCGCCTGTACCCCAGGCTCTCTTCCAACTCACTATGTAACCAACGAAGACCTTGAACATCTGATTGATTGACCTGCCTCCACTCCCCAGTACTGGAGTAAGACACATGCATCAGCATTTCTGGTTCAGCTGGTGCTGGTGCTGGAATCCAGAGCATTGTGTATGCTAGGTAAGGACACCACCGACTGAGCTACACCCTCAGGCTTATTCACTTATTTTGAAAAAAAATATTAGCATACAAAATGGGCTTCATTGTGGCATTCCCTCTTTTCCACTTTCTTCTCTTGTCTGGCTGGATCTTCCGTCTCTTAATATTTCTCTGGGAATTTGTAGTTTACATTCTGGGACAATGTAAAGGTGTTACCTTTGCGGGCTTGCAAATACTATTCTCTCCTTTTATCTATCATTTATTAATTATGTTTTGGAGACAATCTTACTCTGTAGCCTGGCCTTGAACTCCCGGCTCTCCTTCTGCCTCCTTGCTGGGACTGCAAGCATGTGCAGTTACACCGCCACACCGCGTTTCTCTTCTTTTCTTGATGTGTAGAACTTGTAGTTTTGTTTTGTTTTAATATTTCAAAGGGACATAGAGGTGTGCACCTTTAATCTCAGCGATGAGAGGCAGAAGCAAGTAGATCTTTGTGAGTTCCAGGCCAGCCTGGTCTTCAAAGAGAGTTCAAGGACAGCCAGAGCCACAAGGAGAGACTCTATCTCAAAAAAACAACAAAGCAAAACAAAAGCAAAACCAACCAAACTAATAAAACAAACAAGCAAACAACAACACAACTACAACCACAACTACAACAATAACAAATTATTGTTACAGAGTACTTGAACTGACTGTGGGGGTGTATTAACATCATATACTGTGTACCAGCTATCTAGAAGCATTTCGCATCACATTGTGGAGGTGAGAAAGAGACTCTAGAAGTGGCCTGAGGGATTTCATGAGTGAGCTGACCTGCAATCTTTCCAGAGTTTGAGCCTTACCCACAGAATCTGTCCGGATTGGTTCAGATGATCCTTTGCTCAGGCTTCATGGGTATTTTTAGAAGTTCCCTAGGTGATTTTAATAGGCGACAGAAGTTAAGAACCACTGACCTGAAGTAACCTACGATAGCTTCCAGTAGTAACGTTTTTTGTAAGTTGAAATCAGTGTAAGGAGATCTCAAATGTTCAGAGGACAGGGACAGGGTGGAAAGATCTTATCTCGCAGGTTTCTTCTTCAGTCTGTGGGAGAAGCATTCTGTGAGTCCAGTCTGTGACAGCTATCGCCTTGGGCATTGCCGCTGGGCACAGCAGCTGACTCCCTTCACTGGGGAGAATACCCCTTTCTCTGCAGTTAGCTGAACCCACAAATCCTAAATGACTTCAAAACTTTTTTTAAAAAGTAAAAAAAAAAAAAAAAAAAAAACATTTTATTTATTCCCCATGTATAGATGGCTTGTCTACTCGCATGTCTGTGCGCCACAGGTGTGCCTGGTGCCGGTGGATCGTTGGGTCCCTTGGAACTGGAATTACTCATGGCTGTGAGCCATCACGTGGGTGGTGGGAAGCGAACCCTGTGCTCTTAACTCCTGAGGCCAAACCTCCAGCTTTGATTTGAGTGTTTTGTTTATGGGGGACAGAATCTTGCTGCACAGACAAGATGGGCCTCAAACTTCCAGGCTTCCTCCCAAGGGCTGGGTTTACAAACATAGTATCAATATATTTGAAACAACTCCAATGGTCCTTGATGTGGGCTGGGTTCTAAAACACACTGCAAAAGGCCAGCCGTGGTGGTGCACTCCCTTAACCCGTGCACTCCCTTAACCCAAGCGCTCAAGAGGCACAGGCAGGCAGGTTTCCTTGAATTCAAGTACAGAGTGAGTTCCAGGACAGCTAGGGCTACATAGTGAGACTCTATCTCAACAAACAAACAAACAAACACAATAACAAAATACAGCTAGATATGGCAGTACATCTTTGTAATTCCAGTCCTTGGGAGGTGGAGGGCAGGAAGATTTTAGTTTATTTTTTCCTAGTACTTGGGAAAAAAATGTGATTACAGTATGGAAACTTATATTATAAATTATGAATAGTGAAATAAACACATATGTGCAAACCTGAAAATATCTGGAGAACATAGTGTTGTATAGAAGGATACCATCTTTCTATCTCTTTTACAACGCACAGGATAAAAGGCACATGGCATTAGTAGAGCTCATTTGGCTTTGTAGAAGTTGGCCATTTTAAAATCACTATGTGTTTTAAAACAGTTTTATGCATTATTTCCATATATGCATGTGATATGTTTTGATGAATCCACAGCCATTTCCTGCCTATCTTCATCTCAATCTCTGGGATTTGGATCCTCTTCTGCCCAAAATGTTTACCCTCTTTTTCCTTTCTTGTCTTTTTTCTTCTTTTTATAATTCACTGAGTTTAATTAGGGCTTTTTTTGTTTTGTTTTGTTTTGTTTTTCAAGAAGGGAGCATCCCTCACAGACTGGCTGCTGGCTGACACTATCATTTGGCCTAGATTCAATCCAGCCCCCTTTGGGTACCATGTCCTGCTATCCATAGTGACAAGACTATTGACCTTAACAAAATGTATATCTGCCCCACTAGATACCTAGTACCACCAAGAGCAACGGCCTGTTTCTCTGTGTAGCCCTGGCTGTCCTGGAACTCACTTTGTAGACCAGGCTGGCCTCGAACTCAGAAATCCGCCCGCCTCTGCCTCCCAAGTGCTGGGATTAAAGGCATGCGCCACCACTATTTACTGAATCGCAGACAACATATCCCTGAATATAAATGACCCCTGACCCACAGCAGCCACCAACTCCTAAGAGCTCCTCAGTTAGAGGTCTTTTATGTATTCTGTAAATTCCTTAGGGTCTTTGCAGTATGGACATTTACATGTGTTATGCAACTTAAAATCATAAAATCTTTCATCTTTTGAAAGATACCTGAACTTCAGTTTTCTTTCTATTTACCTACTGTATAATCTGGGACTCTTTTCTTTTCTTTTCTTTTCTTTTTTTTTTTTTTTTTTTTTTTTTGTCAAGACAGGGTTTCTCTGTGTAGCCCCCCTGGCTGTTCTGGAACTCACTCTGTAGGCCAGGCCAGTCTCGAACTCAGAAATCCGCCTGCCTCTGCCTCCCAAGTGCTGGGATTAAAGGCGTGCGCCACCACTGCCCAGCAATCTGGGACTCTTATTGAAAGCTAGAAAAGAAATTTGCTGCTGTCTTTTCTAGAAGACCAAGGTGGTCTTAGAAAGCATCATTAGTTAGGCCGTTGCTCTTGGTGGTACTAGGTATCTAGTGGGGCAGATATACATTTTGTTAAGGTCAATAGTCTTGTCACTATGGATAGCAGGACGTGGTACCCAAAGGGGGCTGGATTGAATCTAGGCCAAATGATAGTGTCAGCCAGCAGCCAGTCCATGAGGGATGTTCCCTGGCATGAGCTGGGATGGCTCTGCATTCTTCTGTCTGCTGGTGGAGAGAAGAAAAAGGGAAAGAGAAAGAGAAGGGAGATGAAGTGTTGTTCAGCCTGGTGAGTGGAGTAGTGGGCAGCAAAGGCAGTTTGGGGAATAGCCAGGCTATCCAGGGATCTACCTATCTCTGCTTCCCCGGAACTGGGACTGCAGGCATGAACCCCTTCCTGGCTTTTTAGGTGTGTGGTGGGATTGAACTCAGCCCCCTCTGTGCTTGTATAGAGAGCACTTTATATACTAAGCTACCCCTCAAATAGTAACTCATTGTTTAGTTTAGTATCCAGAATTTGGCCAGGCCAAGGGTAATGATAGCTATGGGAATTGTTAGTGTCTAACAATTGTTAGCTCTAATAGGCTGGGCTCAATCACCCATCCTTAGTGGTCCAGTTAAAGAGGTAAATGCTATCAAAAAGCAGAGAAAATAGACTTATTCAGTGTGACTAAACCAGAAAGAAGAACAAAAAAAAAGTGAGCCTGAGGCCCATATCTGGGGGTCCTGACACGATGTTTAGGTCTCAACACAGTTATGCAAGGACATGCATAACTAAGCAGTCCTGGCCAAGGTGGGGTTCTGCCCATATGGACCTATCAGTATTGTGCTTCCTGGTTTCTCCTGCAAGGTGTTCTGGCCAAGTTGTCAGGACTATGAGATCTCTTTCTGGGTGACCATCTATCTCCCTCTGTGGCTGGTCCCAGGTCCCAGGCTATTCCTTGTTGCAGCATGAGACTGTGGAGAAATGTATCAATGTATCGTTCTTAGAATCCACGGTTTCAACTTTCGGATACCTGAAGGGAGGAGAAATGTTCAGACTGTCCTATCTCCTGCCAGGACTGTTACAAAGGTGATTGATGGGACAGACTTTGCCGTGAGCCAATAGGGATGTACTTGGGAGGGAGTGGAGAACTCTGTGTTCTTTACATCAGCTGTGCTAATGATGCTCCTGGAGCGATGGTTTGGATTGCCGTGATGCTCACATGATGTGACTGTGCCCCTGCTTGTTCTTCTTAAGAAGAGCGTCAGGTTTAACAATCTGATCATAGTTGTCAATCTGGGGTGGCCTCATAACTAAGGAAGCTGTTGGCGAGGATCACAGGGCAGCCCTGACATTTACTTTATTGTCTCCTGTAAGCTCCCAGTTTCTAATAACATTGGCTGTGGTGTTTTAATGGAAAGAGGCCCCGGGCCAGAAGCAGCCTCTGACTTGCTAGTAATGAGCTGTTAACGTGGCTAAGCCACGTAAGCTTAGAAAAAAAAAAAAAAAAAAAAAAAGGTCCTTTACCTGCCATCGTGACTCAATCTTGAGTTCTCTTCTGAATTTGAGAGTTCAGGGTCTACGCATGATCTTTGGACTCAGTTTGGCTCCCATTCTAAGACCAACACTGTGATGCTTGAGGCTGGGCTGGGGAGGGATCCTCAGTCTGTAAAGTGGTTCTCTAGTAAACACAAAGGCCCAAGTATGATCTCCAGAACAGTTGTGGAAACGCTGGGCATGGATGCTTCTGATTCAGGACTAGAAAGGCAGAGAGGATCCTGGGAGTTACTGTCATTCAATCTAGCCCAGTTGATGAGCTTTAGGTCAAGGGAAGTGGAGGCCTTCCTGTATAGATGATACTCTTGGTATTCTTTGGCCTCTGTGCACACACACACACACACACACACACACACACATACATATATCCCTGTAATATTTCTCTGGAGATAATGTAATTATTCTTTTCCTGGATGGCTTGACCCAGTTTCCATTAAACTAGAGGATATGAAGTACTAGGAAATAATTGAAGCTTTTCTTTCCATTATAGGAAGGAATGAACCCCTATGAGACCATGAGACATGTCGGTCAGTCAACCTGTTTTAGTCTTTGCCAACCATGATTGGAAAAGAGAAAAGAGGTGCATAATACACAGAGGAGATTCTGTCTCCATCTGTCCTCGGCTGGGCCCAGGGTTGTGGCATCGCCGTCAGGTTTGTAATGCCTTCTCATAGTCTGTCTCTCAGGAATGCTGCCATGTGAGTCAGGGATGGCAATAGCCACACCTCTTCCCTCACGTGATGCTCTGCGTTGTAGGTGGACTGTCTGCATTCATTGCCTGCCTCAAGGCGGTGGTACTTCTCCCCGGGACATTCAATGCAGGCAAAGATGTTGCAATTCTGAAACTTCATTTAGAAACTATTAGGCAAATGGAAATCTGTAGTCAGAGAAGGCTTTTCACATGTATCTACCCATAAGGAGGGAAGTACAAGGCCCATTTACTGCATTAGATTCTGTGCAAAGAGACCCACAGGCAGGAAGCCTGGAGGCAAGACAGAAACAAAGAGAAACTGATTTTTGAAGTTTTTCAGTTGATTGCTACATATCTCCATCCTTCATTTCAATAGTAAACACTGAACCTTTTCTGGATCTTGGAGATGGCTACATTGGCGAGTGCTTGCTCAGCAAGCATGATGCCTGAGTTCCCTGTGTGTCACAACCCCAATCACTGGGGAAGAGACAGCTAATCTCTGGGGCTCACTAGCTAAGTAGCCTAGCTTAGTCGGTGAACCCTACGTCACTGAGAAGTCCTGTCACAGATTCAACAAAAAGGCACAAAATAGATGGTGCCCTATGAAAGCTGACCTCTGGATTCCACCCATGCGCATATACACGGATACATACATCCCAATCCACCCCAGCAGGATCTGGTCTGTTGAGTCTAGAGTGTGAGATAACCATTGATTACCTAGGAATCTGAGACCAGGGTGGTTCAGGAAGTTGTGTGGGTTGGACTTTTTGATCTTTACTCCAGGAAAAATAAACAAAGCACACTGAGTCATTTATCTTCACCGTAGCTAATAAAGGTAGTGGGTTCCTACTAGCCGTGTTTATATTCTTATTTTGAAACTATGACAGCAGAAAGACAGACATAGCTTGGCCACACAACTCTTAGAATGGCCGTCATGGGATGCAATTAAGGACTTTTTTTTTTTTTATACAACTGTGTGCAGATGTGTACCCAGCATGCTCCAGGATAGGAAAAGTCAGAAACAAGGGAACAAACCATTCACAGAATACCAATTCAGTAAATCATGGCATGTCCTGTACACTCTGTACCATGGAATAGTGATATTACACGTCTTGGGTCATCTCTCCAGACACACCTGCTATGAGAATTGCTATGTGCGTGGTTATTATGGAAGAGTTCCTAGGACAACCTAGTAAAGGCTGAGGGATGAAGAACATGAAGGCAGAAGAAGCAAGCCAGGGGGTGTTGTTCAGATAAAGCCTTGGCATCTACCTGACCCCTTTGGAAGGATTTGGAGTACAAACTATGTTAACTAGAGACCAGGAGCTGGGTTTCCTGATCTGTCAGGCACTCCTAGATCTTTGTACTTTCAGAATGATGGTTCCAGAGGCCCGAGAGCAGTCTTGAAAGAGCTGTGGGTAGACACAGCTGAGAAGGACACATTGAAATGATGGAAGGGTGCAGGGGAAGGGGCAGAGTCTCTTACTATGTAACTGTAGAAACGTATGAATAAGGGCTCTGAGATGATCATCGAAAGTGTATGTGTATGTCATAGGAAAATCTGTTGGCGTGTCTGTGTGTCTGTGCATGTGGACACCAGAGGTTGATATTAACATGTCTTTCTCAGTCACTTTTCTACCTTTTTTTTTTTGAGATAGGGGTCTCTCAGTGAATTTGGAGTTTGTCATTTCAGTAAGTTTGGCTGGCCAGTGATCGTAACTAATCCACTTGTCTCTGCCGCACCCAGGCCTGTCCTGTCTCATCTAGGTTTTATGTAGTTACTGGGGCTCTCCTGCTTATGCAGCAAGCCCACGGAGCCAGCTCCCTAGCCCCAGGGAAAGTTCTTTATGAGCACTGATCAAAGGAAAGAGTTTTACTGAATTTGATCTTATTTTGTTTTTACAGTGAGAAATGTGTATATGTGATTGTGTGAATGTTTAAAAAAAAAGTCTGAAAGGAAATAGACCCCAATAGTAATTCTGTTATCACAGGAGGGGTTAAGGTATGGGAATAAGGGCTAAAGTGCAGAGTCATGCATATTTCCCTTTATAAATGGGATGAAGGGTAAAGCAATACACATAGCCCCAGTCATGGATGGGACAACATGCCAGCACAGCTGATGTACTTCTTTGCTTCTGGTCCTAAAAACTAGACAGGCCATACTTTGTGGACATAGGAAGTGCTTGGTGAACTTAATGATGTTTTCCTTGAATGAACAAAATGTCGAAGTCTACAATTAGATATAATACAGGACTTCAGATTGTGGCTTTGCCGGTCTCCATTCTGGATGACTGCTTGTCACTTTAGGCTACTTTAGGAAAATATGATCTTTGCCCAATGCCTCCTCTTCCTGCTTGAAGAATAACTGTCAGCTGTTTGTTAACTTATCCTCTGTTCTCCATAGGGACATAGGGACCCACTGGGTGGAAAACTCACTCCCATGTTTTGTCTGGAGTAGGAATTGGTACACATGGAAGGGCATTACATTTTTAGGCGAAATGAAGTTCTCTTCTTATTTTTACTTGAGTCTAGATATTAGAGATGAATTTTTTCCTACTCTATAATTAACTAGAAAAGAAAATAGAAAGGTCTGCAAAAAATAAATGGTCTCCAGCTTCCTTGCTAATATAAGACTGGAAATAAAGCCTCATATTACCTTTATGGGCAAAGCTAATCTAGGTAAAGAAAATCAAATGGTAGATAAGTCTGCAATAGTATAAATGAAATAGTTACATCATATAAACTCTTATTTCACTTCCTTAATAAATCCTACATTATCCCTCTGCCTATTTATCTTATATCATTCATATATCCACTAATTTTATAATCATCTATTTACCTATATTCATCCACACATTTATCCACCCATCCCATATCCATCCATCCATCCATCCATCCATCCATCCATCATATATAAACCTATATATCATATTCTTTTTATTTTTGTAAATTACTTTTTACATATGAATATTTTGTTTGCATGTATGTCTGTTTGCCACAGTTGCATCTGGTGTCCATGGAGGTCAGAAGAAGGCACCAGATCCCTTGGAACAGGAGTCACAGGTGGTTATAAGTTGCCATGTATATGTTGGGAATTGAACCTGGGTCCTCTGCAAGAGCAGCTAGTGCTCTCAACTGCTGAGCCATCTCTCCAGGCCCTCATATGCTTTTCTCCCCTCACATGCTGCTAGGAACTGTCTAACTGGTACTCACAGTTCTGAGGGACTGAGATGATAACATTTCCACGCTGGAAGCAAAAATGCCATCAAGGTGCGGGCAGATGCTTAGAAGATTCTTACACAATAAGCAAAATCAGGAAACCAGTGTCTTTTTGACTCTTCTCATTTTCCAGTCTCTTTCCAGCTACCCACACTGCAGAACTTAGCGGGGACTAAACTATCATAGGATAATTGTAGAGCCCCGGCTCCAGAATCGCAGCGTGTAGGAGATATAACTTTTTGGAAGGTTGTCCTTCTTTCTAGATCTCCAACACTGCCTGTCTTATTAGCTAGAAGTTCTATTTCTGCCTTTCTTCCTTCCTTCCTTCCTTCCTTTCTTTCTTCCTTTCTTTCTTTCTTTCTTTCTTTCTTTCTTTCTTTCTTTCTTTCTTTCTTTCTTTTTTTGTTTTTCAAGATAGAGTTTCTCTGTATAGCCCTGGCTGTCCTGGAACTCACTCTGTAGACCAGGCAGAAATCCGCCTGCCTCTGCCTCCCAAGTGCTGGGATTAAAGGCGTGTGCCACCACTGCCCGACTTCATTTCTTATTATGCTCTATTGATTTACATGTTTAAGTTTGTTTTAAATGCCATGCTACCTCAGTTGACTTTGTGTTAAAAGAAGTTCATTGTCTGGTAGAGCAAATCATTCTCCTTTATCTTATTCAAGATAGTATCAATTATTTTTTGTCCATGTGTTTTCTTCCATTTTATAACTAATCTCTAGCTTCCATTAAAATATTGCCAGTGTTTTTACTTAGGTGTTATTGACTCTATCAACCTTTGGGAAGAAATAAAAAATTCACAATACTGTGTTTTTCAATCTGTGAATGTGTCTCTTCTTTAGCTTTCTATAATTTCATTTGCTATTTACTTTCTGTTCACAGATCTTATAATACTTCACCACATGTTTCCTGTTATGTACTTTTTCAAGATTTGTTAATTTTAAAAAAAAAAGATTTATTTATGTTATCTATGAGTACACCATTGCTCTCTTCAGACACACTAGCAGAGGGCATCAGATCCCATTACAGATGGTTGTGAGCCACCATGAGGTTTCTAGGAATTGACCTCAGGACCTCTGGAAGAGCAGTCAGGTGCTCTTAACTGCTGAGCTATCTCTCCAGCCCATTAATTTTTTTCTTATGTGTATGGATGTTTCGCCTGCATGTATATCTGTGTGTCATGTATGTGCAGTGCCTGCAGAGGCCAGAAGAGGTTGTCATATGATCCCCTGTAACTGGAGTTACAGATGGTTGTGAGCATTGTTGAGGTGCTGGGAGCCAAACATGATTTCTCTTTGAGAGCAACAAGTACTCTTAACTGCTGAGCCATCTCTCCAGCTGCATGATTTTTATTTTTAACATGAAACAATTTCAACTTTAAAGAAGAGTGAAATGATGTGTTGAAGCCCTCTTTTCCTTGACCCAAAATACCCTATTTATATAAAGAAAGAATATTCCCTGTCCTGTTGGTTAATTTCTATGAGTTTTACCTTATTTGTGTGCATAT
The DNA here is from genome assembly GCA_019843815.1 of Montemys delectorum. Lineage (NCBI taxonomy): Eukaryota > Metazoa > Chordata > Mammalia > Rodentia > Muridae > Montemys > Montemys delectorum. Next base: position 18,414 of record JADRCD010218776.1, read on the forward strand.
ATTATTTCCACATGCCTATTTTTCCTTAAGCAGTTGAGAGAAAATTGCATAGATCAGCTCACTGTACTTTTTAGTGTTTCAGTGTAAATTTCCCAAGAACAAAGACACTCTCTCATTCAATTACACCACAGTGATTGAACTCAGGAACTTTTATCTTGATATAAGACTTTTATGTAAAGCAATTCAACATTGAGTGTTACATTGTTTTATTTACTTATTCGTGTGTGTGTGTGTGTGTGTGTGTGTGTGTGTGTAAGCATGTGCACCATGGCACACATGTGGAGGTCAGAGGAGGAGCTGCTTCTCTACTCTCACCGTATGGGTCTCAGGGGTTGGACTCGGGTCTTGAGGGTTGATGGCAAGTGCCTTTACCTGCTGAGCTATCTTACCACTCGAGTCCTGCCCTGTGTGTTTTAGCATTGTCATCCTCTATGGCTTATTTCCCTGTCAGTACAAGTTCAGGATACATACTGTGCTGTTATTTTTTTGTTGTTGTTAGTATACATTATTAGCACCAGTTCCTCAGGATTTCTTTGCCTTTATTATACTGACAAATCTGAAGAGCGCAGGCCAGTTATTTTAGTAAATGTTTATCAGTCTGGGCTTTGTCTTGTCCATCTCACAACTAGATTTTGTTTAAGCATCCCAGTTTAAGTATTGTACAAGTAATATGTCTATCAGGGACTCATGTCTGAAAGGTCACACAGTGCCTAGGGTGGCTCTCATTGGTGGTAAAGGTGACAGTCTGCTCAAGGTTTTGGTTTTCGCATTGTGTATATTTACTCTTTCCCTTCTTGGCTCGATTGGCTCTGTAATGGCTGGTATTTGTGTCAACCTGATACAAGCTAGGTACGTCTGGCAAGAGGGAACCTCAATGGAGAAAATGCTTCCACTGCATTAGCCAGTAGGCAAGCCTGTGGGGCTTTTTCTGGATTGATAATTGATGTGGGAGGGCCCAGCATATTGTGGGCAGAACCACTTCTAGACAGGTAATCCTGGGTTATATAAGAACGCAGGCTTAACAAATCAAGGGGAACAAGCCAGTGAACATTACTCCTCCATGGCTTCTGCTTCCACTCCTGCCTTTAACTTGATTGACTTCTCTCAGGGGTGAAGCGTGACCTGAATGTTCTCAGATGAAATAAACCCTTTCCACCTCAAGTTGCTTTTGGTCACTGTGTTTTATCACAGCCATAGAAAAGCAAATTAGGACAGTTATTTTTGAAAAAAAAAAAAACAAAAACAAAACACCAGGCACATGCAAATACATTTATCTATTGGCTGGTATCTATCTATCTATCTATCTATCTATCTATCTATCATCTAATTATCTATGGGTATGTATATATGCATGTATGTACATAAGCATACAGTGTATGCTGTGTAGAGGCTACAGGTCAAGGTCTATTTGTTTATTGTTGTCCACCTTAGTTTTTTGAAACAGAGTTTCTCATTGAAACTTGTGCTCCCTGGTTGGATAGACTCTCTTTACATGCCGTGTTTCATATGGCTGCTAGAGATCTGAATTCAGCTCATCATGCTTGGGCGGCAAGTGCTTTACCCACTGTGTCGTCTCCCTGCAGTGAAGCTCTCTCCTTGCTTATTTACAACACCAGTATTTTGAGAATATATGTTTTCTGGAGCAGGTATAAAAACAAAAATATTGAGTCCTTTACTTTTTAATAGGGAAAAGAGTCAGAAGTTTTTACTAAATTGTAGCTGAGCTTAGTGGCACAGGCTTGTAATTCCAGTACTGCAAAGCTAAAGTCAGGAGGATTTTGTTTTGAAGGCCAACTTGGTCTATTTATTGAAGGCCTGTCTGCAAACAAAAACAAAGACAAATCTCCCGTACCAAAAATTAGCCAACCAACCAACCCACCTACCAACCTACCCACCCACCCACCCACTCACATACCCACCCATGCACCCACCCATCAACCCACCCACCCACCAACCAACCCACCCAAACCCCTGCGATTCTTTATTTTAGACAATCTGGTCTGTTTTTTTTTTTTTTCTTCTTCTTCTTTTGTGTATACAGTCCTGCTGACAGTGAGGAAGCTCATCGCCACTGGGAAGCCATTACACGCAGAAGCTGGGAAGGATGTGAGTGTTGAGAAATGAGAGGATAAATGAGCCTGGCATGTGAAGAGAGGAGGTGGAGAGACTCGCCATCCCTAGGAGCAGACGTTAAGCGAGCTGTGCATCTGGCCACTGGCTGAAGTGTTGTACCTGGACATACAATGCAAGTCAGAGTGTGTAAGAGTCATGGACCATCTGCTGTATCTTTTGTTTTTTTTGTTTTTTTTTTTTTTTGATGCATATGTGTGTGTATGTGTGTGTGTGTGTGTGTTCACATGTATGTGGAAGCCAGAGGACAACCTTTGGTTTTGTTCCTCAGGAGCTGCCCACTTTGTTTTTAGAGACAGGATTTCTCATTGGTTTGGAGCTTATGCAGTAGATAGGTTGGTTGAACATCAGAGGCCAGAGGTTTTCCTGTTTTTGCCTCCTCGGTATAGGGGTTATAGGAATGTACCATTTGCTTGCATTTTTTTCATAATTTATTTTCATTCATATTATATCCCAATCCCAGACTCCCTCCTCTCATTACCCATACATGCCCTTTCTTTTCAGGAAAGAGGCAGCCTACCTTAGGTACCACATAAGTGCATCCTCTCTCACTGACTATCTGGCTTTTTAAAAGTGGGCTTTAGGGGCTGAACTCAGATTCAGCCTCAGATCTCAGAGATCTGCCTGCCTCTGCCTCTGCCTCTGCCTCTGCCTCTGCATCCTGAATGCTGGGGTTAAAGGCATGCACTGTTACCACCGGTCTGTCTGGGCTGGTGTCCTGAACAGACCTTGGGCACAAGCTCTGCAGCCAGTCCCACAACACCCAGAGGAAGCTCCACTCCCAGGCACTCTAACATACCCAGGATCACAGGATCCCAGAATCACAAGAATCACAGAGACAACTTGACTCTGAGGAGTTCTGACACAACTAGGATCACAGGAAAGACAGACTCCAGACAGATTTAGCAAGGGCAGGTAGCACTAGAGATAGCCAGATGGTAGGAGGCAAGCATAAGAAAATAAACAACACAAACCAAGGTCACTTGGCATCATCAGAACCCAGTTCTCCCACCATAGCAAGTCCTGGACACACCTACACCGGAAAAGCAAGATTCAGATATAAAATCACTTCTCATGGTGATGATACAGGACTTTAAGAAAGACATAAATGGCACCCTCAAAGAAATACAGGAGAACACAGGTAAACAGCTAGAAGCCCTTCAAGAGGAAACACAAAAATCCCTTAAAGAACTACAGGAAAACACAATCAAACAGGTGAAGGAAATGAGCAAAACCATCCAGAATCTAAAAATGGAAATAGAAACCATAAAGAAATCAGAAAGAGAGACAACCCTGGAGATGCAAAACCTAGGAAAGAAATCAGGAGTCATAGATACAAATATCACCAACAGAATATAAGAGATAGAAGAGAGAATCTCAGGGGCAGAAGACACCATAGAAAACATTGACACAACAGTCAAAGAAAATGCAAAAAGCAAAAAGCTCCTAACCCAAAACATCCAGGAAATCCAGGACACAATGAGAACACCAAACCTAAGGATAATAGGTATAGAAGAGAGTGAAGACTCCCAATGTAATGGGCCAGTAAATATCTTCAACAAAATTATAGAAGAAAACTTCCCTAACCTAAAAAAGAGATGTCCATGAACATACAAGAAGCCTACAGAACCCCAAATAGACTGGACCAGAAAAGAAATTCCTCCTGACACACAATAATAAAACCATCAAATGCACAAAACAAAGAAAGAATTTTAAAAGCAATAAGGGAAAAAGGTCAAGTAACATATAAAGGCAGGCCTATCAGAATTACACCAGACTTCTCACCAGAGACTATGAAAGCTAGAAGATCCTGAGCAGATGTCATACAGACCCTAAGAGAACACAAATGTCAGCCCAGGTTACTATATACAGCAAAACTCTCAATTACCATAGATGGAGAAAACAAGATATTCCATGACAAAACAAAATTTACACAATATCTTTCCACAAATCCAGCCCTACAAAGGATAATAGATGGAAAACATCAACATAAGGAGCAAAACTACACCCTAGAAGAAGCAAGAAAGTAATCTTTCAACAAATCCACACAAACCTAATTCCACTTCTTACAACAAAAACAACAGGAAGTGACAATTATTTTTTCTTAATATCTTATTATGAAAATTAATATTACCAACATATCCTAATCAATTGAAATCCAACAATATGAGGAATTAGAAATTTGTTGATTGTCATCCAATGGTCTCTCTAATTTGGTAAGTGGAGAAATAGGTCTAGTATTGTACAATCTATATACACTTTCAGTTTGTTTGTGACAGTGTCTTGCTGTGTACAACATAAGGGTCTTGAAATCTTGCTTCTCCTATCTCAGCCTCTCTATTAGTAGTATTGTTTATTTCATGTCTTTACACTATAGTATGGTTTTCAGAACAGCTTATATATTTCAAAAGTATTTATATACCCAAAAGAAACATAGATGATTAACTAGGGAGGTTGCTTATAAGAGAACAACAAAGAGTGAGACTGAATGCTTTGCTTGACATTTGTAGCTCTTGTATCAAGTTTGAAGAAGAGGACTTTATAAGTTACTCTTTCTCTGAGATGAATGCTTTCCCAAATCATCACAGCCAATGAACCAGATTCTTACCCTCACCTAATGTCTGTGCCACCCTCCAAGTAGAACCATTGTTGATTGAAACAGTTGGTGAATGACTTCATGGATAGACCATCTTAATACACACACCATTTCTTAAATAATTATAACCTGTTTTCTGTGGGCTGAGAATAAATTCACTCATTCAAGTCAAATAGCTTTGACCATAGCAGGAAGTCTGTATCCAAAAATCATGCCAATTAATTCCTTGGCGCAGAAGAACTGTCAACTCTCAGCTTAACTACGATGGAGGCAAAATCCTTTGGTGATGTGAGGGTCATTGAAGTACAGCCTTATTACAATGAACTCCAATGTCTAAAAAATGTTCTTATTTTGGGCTTGTACCACAGTAAGAGCCAAGATTTTAAACTCTACTAAATTCAAAACAAACAAACAAAAAGACTTTATATATTTATGTTCATTTAAGAAAATACTAGTAGTGATGTATTATTTTGAAATAACAATATGTTTGGAGTTATTTAAAATTTATATTGAGAAAAATGTATTTTCACTATTGCTGTAGATGAGCATCTACATAAGACTGTTAAATTGATTGTTGTTTTATATCAAACAGCTTTTGATATAAAATAAGTATTTTATATCAAAATATTTATTTTTATTGTTATAATATTTTATAAATTTTAAGGAAATGACAAAAATGATATTGTAGGTATTGAAGGGGGGGTCTCTGGGAGGAGTTGGGGTACAAAGGGAAACAAGAATGTGATTTAATTTTATTTACTTAAAATATGTTTTTAAATGTTAACAAATTCAGATAAATTGAAATCATGTAACTTTTCTCATCATAATGCAATAAAAGTTAAAAAAAAAAAAAAGAAAAACAAACTGACAAAAAAAACCCAACAACAAAAAAAGTGAACTTTCTTCAGGTTATCAAGAAAACAAAACAACCACAAAGAAAATTTGCACAAAATAATCTATATACACACATGTGATAAAGGACAAAAAGAAAAATCCTTTTATATAATAACATCAATGAGCTGGGTATGGTGGCACCTGCCTATAATTTCAGCATTCAAAGGGCTGAGGCAGGAGGATGGAGTTTAAGGGCAGCTTGGGATACACAGTACAATCTTGTTTCAATTCAAAGTAACAAAAACTCCAAATTGATGAGAAATGAAAAGTATCCTTCTGAGTATATTATCCCAAAATTTCTCTGATAATAAATCATCTAAAGACAAAAAAAAAAAAAAAAAAGAAAGAAAGAAAGAAAGAAAAAGAAATTGGGCTTGAGACCAGTCTATATTATGGTAGCTATGATAGTTACTGCTGGGGTACATCTTCCCATAACAGATATTCTGTTCTTCTTTATCTGCACCTTATAAATCACATAGCCAACAAAACAATGGTTCCACTGACTGATAGAATCCTGTGATACTTGACATGAGAATCTAGTGAGGGCTTTGTCACGTCACAGCTCACTGAATACTTGGACTTTTGAGACTGTGTAAGGCTAAGAAACAGATCAGGAGGATGTGACTGAGATTTCAGAAAACTACAGTGATAGGTCTATTTCAGGAAGCCCGGGTTATGGTTTCAAATGATAATTGTCAGGTAAATAAGAGTAGAAAAATACCTTAGTTGATTTTGCCCTAACTGTATAATTTACTCATCTATTAGCTATTTTTCTAGGCTCAGAGAAAGTTGAATTCTGTTCTGAAACAGATGATTGAAGTTGTAAGGGTGGGGAGATGATCTTCAAAGGTACTGGTGAGGCCCTGAAGTGCAGATAGATGTCTTCCTCCGATGGTCAACACTCGGTTCTCTGCTTTACACTCTTCCTTTATGGATTTTGGAATAAAAAAGAATTCTTAAAAAGTATATAGATGTTAAGAGATTTCGAAGTCCGGAACAAGAATCCTGTGTTGTCTCTTTGGTATTTTGAGGTGGCGCAGGTTGTTTCTCAGTAGGCCTGAAGGGAACTGCTTACTTCCTGTTTCTCATGAAAGGTATAGTTAAGCTACTTAAATACATGTATGAAACTGGAATAAGGTTTTTGAGATAGCAGATATTTAAAGCCCTTGGTGACTTCCTATTGCTCTTGGGTTTCTTGATGAGCCCCCTAAGCTCAGTTCCTCATATCTTGGGAGGAGGGAGTCTGGCCTTCACCTGCCTCCCAGCCTCAACTCACAGGCATAGGACTTTCTCTTCCTGTCTTTCTTCTATCCTTCCCTTCCTCCCTCTCTACTCCCCCTCTTTCTTTCTTTCTTTCTTTCTTTCTTTCTTTCTTTCTTTCTTTCT
>JADRCD010218776.1:25429-40596 GCA_019843815.1 Montemys delectorum
TCTTTCTTTCTTTCTTTCTTTCTTTCTTTCTTTCTTTCTTTCTTTCTTTCTTTCTTTCTTTCTTTCCTCCCTCCATCCCTTCCTTCCTTTCTTCCCTTCTTCCTTCTTTCTTGAGAGTGGGTTCAAATTTGTGTCTTCATTTCTGCCTCTGCCTCCCAGGTTCTGGGATTACAAGGCATAGGTTGCCATTTCTGGCCTGTGCAGATTTGCTTGTACCACCTCTTCTCGCCATCACATGTTAACATCTTTGTACTTGATGTACCCGTGTCTGACGAGAGCATCCCCATTTCCTCTCTAACCACGTGGTTCCTGGTACATTCAGTGTCATGGCACTAGGAGAGTCTTCCCAACCTCATGTACCCTATGAGTGCATTCATTGGACCCTTTGCTTCCACATCTTGTAGGAGTCTCAGGGTTGTGATTATGCCATCATTGGTAAGAGTATTTGATACATTCCTGTTCTCCCTTGAACACTTCAAGGGAGAAGCTATGCCAACTGTGATCCCTTACTCCCAAGCATCTAGCCTGGGGTAGTAAATATCCAATAAATAATTGTCAGATAAATAAAAGTAGAAAAAACTTAGCTGATTCTGCACTGTGTATCTTACCCACCTATTAGCTATTTTTCTAGGCTCAGAGAAAGTTGAATTAATTCTGTTCTGAAAGAGATGATTGAGATTGTGGGGGTGGGGAGATGATCTTCAAATGTACTTGGCTGAAAGTAATTAGCATGCATCCACTTCTGCCGTCTGGAAGCTAGTTTCAAGTGCCAAGAGAAAGTGTGTCTGGGTTCCTTAGAAACAGCCGTGCCAAGGAGCATGTGAACCATCCAAACCAAGGGTCAGTTTTCTTTCTCACGTCTCAGATAAGGTGAGGTGGAGGACTGGGAAAGCATTTGCATGTTCATTTATTTCCTGGTGCTTAAGGTGATCTGTTGTTAGCAGAGCTTGGACTCTGTTCCTTTAGCCACTGAAAGACTCTGAAATCTGCTTTCAGAGTAATGGAAGCCAAGAGGTGAGAGGAGTCAGATGTCAGATGTGGCTGCTAAATAGCAGGGTGGGTGAATAGCGTGGTCGTCGCGGTGCTTGCAGAGGACTGGGAAGCCAAGAGTTCTTTCGGAGCCTTTTCCAAGCAGGTAGGACAAGGAGCTGTTTGAACACAATATTTCATTCAGCTATAGTTAAGCTCCACTCCTGGTTCAGTCCCCTCTAACTGTGTGACCTTGAACAAGACGTTCAGCTTCCTAAGCCCAGACTCTCTAAATAAGGTTATTGTTCACAAGAAATGAGTCAGTGAATATAAAACCTTTAATTAAAAAAAATAAATAAGTTCAATAAAGGTCGCTGGAATACTATTACTCCAAATAGCCCCAGGGCTCCTCTAGTGGGTGAGGAATGGGTGTGGTTTGTTGATGTCACCTATGGGTGTCTATAAGGCCCTTGTGTGCTCTCCGTTCCCACACTTTAGACATGCATGAATATATTTAAAGTTAAGTTCAAGCAAACTATAGAACGCTTAGGGGGGAGGAAGGGATTATAAAAGGAAAATGTCACAGAGGTGGGTGTGGCAGCAGGGGGAGGAATTTATTTTTTTATTTATTTAGGATTTATCTACTCTATAACAGATAGGAATCTGTAAAACTGAAGATACAGCATAGACAAGAGCCCCTGGTTGTGATCAAGCCTAGAAGACACATGTGAAACCCTGAATCCCAGAGGTCAGTTCACAAGGAGCCCTCAATGTGTAGACAGGGTAGCTACCACTGGTCCGATTTGGCCACTGGTGCTGAGATAAGTGCTCTTTGTGTGGCTTTGAGACCTGTAGAAATGAGTTTCTCCTCTCTCTTCCTTTGGCTCTCTGGTAGAGGTTGTCATTATGAGCAGCTCATCATTATATTGGGACACTGAAGTTAGCTGAATCCCGAAGAACACGTCAGATTTATGGATCGCAGCCTGCTCATTGACATAGGTCTGCTTGGACCTATGTCCAAGCAGAGCTCTCTACTTGGGTTCCTTTCCACCTAACTTGTTTCTTAGCTTGTGCATGCTGCTGGCTGTGTGGAAAGATTTCATATCAGTTCTTTCATGAGCATCAGTTCAAGTGGAGGAGATGGGATTTCAGATCTGGAGACTAGGCCTGAGGTCAAGTTTGATCAGGCAGAATCTCAGTAAAATACAGAATAAGAAAATGTGTTCATCTTCTTAATGTATTCGTATGTCTTCAATGGAGTAAGGAAAGAAAAAAAACTGCAGGCTTGTGTGTATGTGTGTGTGTGTGTGATCACCTATGGGTTTATGGTATCCTTGTTCTTGCCATTTTATATGTAAGGTATAGATGCATAGATGATTATAACAGCTGTAATAATGAGGGCTAGGAGGGTACCTTGGTAAAGTGCTTGAAGCAGAATCTGAGAACCTGAGACTCATCTCCAGAGCCTACTTACAAAGGCGAAACACACTTGTAATCCCAGTGCTGGGAGGTGGTTACAGGAAGGTCCCTGAGGCTCTCAGGCCAGCTAGCCCTGCCTAATGGGTGAGCTCCAGGCCACTGAGACACCCTGGATAGTTCTTGAGGAATGACATTGTCTTAGTCAGTGTTCTATTGCTGTGAAGAGACACCGTGACCAAAGCAACTCTTATAAAGAAACATTTACTTTGGGCTTACTTACAGTTCAGACGTTAAGTTCATTATTGTTATGGCAGGAAATATGGAGGCATGCAGGCAGACATGGTGCTGGAGAAGTAGCTGAGAAGTCTACATGTGGATCTGCAGGCAGCAGGGAGAGAATGACACTAGGCCTGGCTTGAAATCCCCAAATTCCCCCCCCCCCACCAGTGACACACTTCCTCCAAAAAGGGCACACCTCCTAATCCTTCTCAAGTAGTGCTACTTGCCCAAATCAAATAGATGAGCCTATGGGGGTCACTCTTTTTCAAACCACTACAGATACCTAACATTGTTCTCTGGACTCCACAGGCGTATGCACACACATCCAAGTGCATTAGCACATGTGCACATGTGCACATGCACACATGCACTCATGCACACACACATACATACATGCATGCATACATATATATACACATACACATACATACATACATACACGCACATACACACATACATACATATATACACACACACATACATACATACATACATACATGCACACAAACACACACACACACACACACACACACACACACACACACACACACACTGAGAAGACAGACTGAGCAGCTGCCAACCAGAGCTAATTTTTAGAAAGGGGACTAGAAGCTTTTCTTGATCCTTTTCTGAGGCTAAGGCCTGTTTTCCGTGGTGGAAAAGTCTATGGGCCTTATAGGCTTCTGGGAATGTCTGTACCTGGGGACCCATTCTCTGCACTCTAAAGTCTCCCTGCCACCACATAATTGACAAGGCTGAGGCCTTTTTCGGTTTATGAAGCACTTCCAGTCCTGAGTCAGGATGCAGGCCATTCTACCACCCACCTCCAGCTTGAGGCTGCTTGTGAGGAGATCATGGAGAACAGATTAGACATTACAGGATGAATTGTTTCCTCTCATAAAAGATATATTGGAATCAAAACTGCTAGAAGTTGGAAAAGTTATTGTATAACTTTTTCCCCCCTGAGATAGGGTTTCTCTTATGTGGCCCTGGCTATTGTGGAACTTGCTCTGAGGACCAGGCTGGCTTCAAACTCACAGAGATTCAGCTGCCTCTGCCTTCTGAGTGCTGGGATGAAAAGCATACACCACCACGGGCTGTATGACATTTGATGCCCTTGTGACTACAGTATCTAACAAGAACAACAGGGGAAAGCTTATTTTGTCTCACACTTCAGAGGGATTTCAATTCATTATGGCAGAAGGCGAGGCACACAGGCTCCATCTCTGGTGGTGAGAGCAGGGGGTAGAGGGTGTTCACAGGGCAGCCGATGGGCAAATAGAAGAGAAGCTAAGTTAGAATTACGGGGGGACCTACACCCACTAGTTAGTTCCCACCTACTGAAGGTTGCATGGCCTTGCAATACACTGCAGCCCATTGGAATCAGACCCAAAGGCGACCTTATTTGGAGATGGGGGCCTTTGTAAAGGTATGCACTTTGTAGTCATTTAGTTGGGCCTTAACCCTATATGGCTGTGTCTTTAAGACAACATGAAATGAAAGCAGAGATGCAGGGTGTATGCGTGTAAACCCAGCATGGGGGTGAAGGGGAGTCAGAGGGATGGCTGGCTAGCTCCCGGTTAAATGACAGACAGTGTAATGGAATAACGTACAGAGAGATAGAACAGGACACTCTGTACACTCCTTTTACTTTTGAGTTATACATGAGTGTGTGCATCCAAATACACATGTGCACATATGCACATGTGCACACACACACACATATGGCATATACAAAAGAATAAAGAAACAAATATTTTGGGCAGATATAAGCACTCATTTGCCCCCAAGCCTAACAACCTGAGTTTGGTCCCCAAAATTCATATGGTGGAAGTCCCCTCCCTACAGAGAAAAGTTAGAAACAAATCACTGAGAAAAAAAAAAGCAAGAAATTTTGTGAATATGTGAAGAGACACAAATAGGAGACAGTATCTACTAGCCAGGATCGGAAGTCGGGACTAGACCCTTCCTCACAGTTGGAAAGGGAAGCAGCGCTGCTAACACCTGATCTTGGAGTTAAATAAATGACGTAGGAATGGGGAGAGAGCTTAGCCAGAGTGTGTTTGCAGTGCAAGCTTGAGGGCCTGAGGTTGAGCCCTAGAGCCCCTATTCTAAAAAGCTGGGAGTAGTGGTGTACACACACACACACACACACACAAACTAGCATGCATATACATATGCATTTACATACATACATTCACAAAAGAAAAAGGAGAAATGTTATAAAGGATAATGGGTTGTGTGCAAGACTAAGAGGGAAAGGACCTTTATTGATATGAATGATCACACACACACACACACACACATTTGCAGGTCGGAAGACAGTGCTACTGTAGTAATACATTAAACAAGAAAGCACAGCACAGTATAACAATAACCATAACTTCAGAGCAAAGCAGAGGGCAAGTGACCCCAACATAATGAGACCCGAGCATGTCAGGTCTTGTAAGTGACAGGCACACATGGTGCTAATGAATGCTGCCTATGTTTGAAATTACGAACACATAAGCCACAGGTTCCTGAAAGCAAACAGAATTCTCATTCTAAACTGCATGATGTCTAAGAGCCTTTTGAGGTTGGCCATTAGTCTTTCTGGGTTGATTCCTCCGAGAGAGACCCGGGCCATTTTGCTTGTTTCTTTGTTCATTTGTTTTCATTTGATTGTTTTGCTTTGCCTGGGGCCCCCTAAGCTTTCATCTGGAGCTCTAGGGACCTCCCGCTAGCTGGAGCTGGGTCTTGCTGTCACCTCCTCTTCACGGCATTCTCTGTTGTTACAGCAACAAGACCTTGGTCCTGCTGCTCCTGATTTCTCTGCAGAGCAGAGTGCCTGTGACTCAGAGGAGGAGTGAGCAGGCAGTGAGAAGCACTTGATTCAGCCAGCTGCATGACTCAACCAAGCCTTCCTGGATTGGCTACAGACAGGAAGCAGCCACTGATCCCTCACAGGAACCTCCATCCTATGCCTTGTGATGGATCACCCATCAGTGACTCAGATCAGTTGGGCTCTGCTTGCACAGGGTCACTCAAGTGCTGGTCTCTGAGAGTTTTCCCATGAGCTCATCTTTGACTGCAGCAGCCACATAGCCTCCCCCATTCCTCATGCAATCTCTTTGAGTGCCTATGGATGGGGAGGGAAGCTTTAGTTTGGATCCTGTGCTTTGAATGGAGGGGCTACATCAGCATACAGGGAAATATTTTCTGTATGCACATGGGAGGAAATGAAATTACAGTTTCTCAACCCAGAGAACTACTCAATAGTTGCCTAGTGAGAAAGAACAGGACCAAAGCAAGAGAAGTTTTTGGTCACTTAGAGAACATCTCTAGCCAAGTGCTACCTTTGCTTTCTGTAGTAGTGGCCTTTTGATTATGATTGTAGATGACATGTTATTTAAATAACCTCACAAATGACAACTGTGGGGTGCAAATTTAGAATCACAGCACTTGGGAGACAGAGGTTGGCAGATCTCTGTGAGTTCAAGGCCAACTTGTTCTACCTAGCAAGTTCCAGGCCAGCCAGGGTGGCATATGTAGACAAAACAAACAAACAAAACATAACAAATGAATGATTCTTCAAACAGAAATAGCGTGGGAATGAAAGGGGTTGTTATTTATTTGTACGCATGGGTTGGAAATATAGCTAAGGCATAATTTAGAAAAGGTATATTTAATAAAAAGTGCTACACTTTAAGCGACATACGGACAAATGGTTGACAATCTCTATCTGGCCATAATGGTGTCCACCTCTAACCCAGCACTCCAGTGGCAGAGGTGAGTGGATTGAGCTTTTGAGGCCAGCCTGGGCTACACACCAAGTTCCAGGGCAGTCTGAGATAAGGTAATGAGACTTGTCCTAAAAAACCAAGAGCTGGTAAGGTGTCCTGGTGCGTGCCTTTAATCTAGGCTGGAGTTCAAGGGCAGCCTGGGCCACAAAGAGTTTAAGCCAAGGAGTACTACACAATGAGCTGCTAGCCTAACCATCAACAAAACCCCCGCGAACCAGACCAAAACAAACATCTAAACCTCCCAAGGATGGAGATGTAGCTGTGTGATAGAACACTTGCCTAGCGTGTATTTAGGACCCAGATTTCATTTCCCATTATTGAGGGGAAAACAATTGATGTGTAGGGACTGATATTTGACAGTCTAGTAAGACAGTGACGGTTAACTGAATGCGTCATCCATGATCATCTCACTTGACTTCTGCCATGTTCTGATGAAATCTGGGCTCTTTCAGGGCCACAGCCTTGGCAAAGAAGCCACAGACACTGGCAGGACTAAATGGCCTCTTTTAAATGAGACTACTAGCATAATTATTATTATTCTAAAATATAACTTTAGGTTGTTTATTTTTTGCTTTTCAAATGTACATTGGTGTTCTGCCTGCATGTATGTCTCTGTGAGGGTGTTACATTCTGGAGTTACAGACAGTTGTGAGCTGCCATGTGGGGGCTGGGATTTGAGCCAGAGTCCCCTGCAAGAAGAGTCAGTGCTCTTAACCACTCGGCCATCTCTCCAGCTCCCAGGTTGTTTACTATTCATTCTCTGTTTCTCTCTCCCTCCTTCCTCTCCTCCCTCCTTTTCTTCCTCTCTGTCTGTCTCTCTGTGTATGTCTCTCTTTCCCTCCCTCTCTCTGTGTCTCTTTGTCTGTCTCTGTGTCTGTCTCTCTGTCTCTGTCTCTCTCTGTCTCTCTCTCTCTCTCTGCTTCCCCCCTCTCTCCCTTCATATATGCGGTATCCACAGGCCAGAGGAAGGCAACAGATCCCCTGCAACTAGGAGACCGACCTTGTTTTATATGTACTCTGTATGTGTTCTGATGTATGCATGTGTAGTTCTATGTAGCTTTACCATATAGGGATTTTTGCATCAACTCTCAGATCCAAGCCCAGAGCTTCCATATCCCTGTAAGACTCACTCATGATTCTTCCCAGCAGCTGCTCCCCCTCTCCCGAGCTCCTGGCAGCCACTACTTGCTCCCCAGCTCTGCAATGTTTCATAAGTGGCACCACACAGTATGGCACCTTAGGAGAATAGAATAAGAGCAGCCTTCTTTTTGAGATCCATCCAAGTTGTTGCATGTCTTTGTAGTTTTTTTTAAGCTGGTGAGTAGGAGGCATCCCCTAAGCTTATGCCAGTTTATTTTAATCACTTATCCTCTGAGGGACATTTGGATGGATTCCAGATTGAAGCTAATTATGAATAAAATTGTTATCTACCTGGCAATTTAAAAGATAATGCTGCTATTGACCGACAGACCAAAGGTTTACTGAGGGCAGAGAACATTTCTGTCCTCTAAGTACTTAGCACAGAGTTTTCACAAAGCTATGGAGGAGAGGTTTGAGTGAGTGGATACAATACACCATTGCAGGGGAGGGTAAAATGCCAGGGCTAAACTCAGTTTCATAAATCGGACAGATTTGAACCCAAGGCCCGACTTTATCTGCGTGAACCAAGACAGGCATGTTCTGGAAATTTCCTCACCAGTCAAATGAAGTAAGTAGCAAAAACTCCTGTACCAGGTCCATGGTGTGACTTAAATGAATTAGCATGTGAAGGTCTCAAGGGAGCCTGTTGTTAGCCATTGGTAATTAATTTCTGTTATTATTGCTATTCGTGGATCACTAATCTGCGTATATCATATCTGTATGATAATAATAGGGTAGCTAATAACTTGTTTATTCTTAATTTTTTAAATGTACTTTATTGATTGTGTGTGGCACTGCATGCATGTGGGTGCACACATGTATGTGTGGCTAAGTGTGGTATCTTGCCTGATGTTGACATCACGAATCTTCCTCAGTTGTTCTCCATCTGAATTCTTGAGGCAGGATCTCTCATTGAACCTGGAGCTTGCCAGCAAGCCCCAAAGGATCCATCTCCTCCGCATCTCCACAGCTGGGGTTACAGAAGTGCAAAGCTACCACACCAGGTTTTGATGTGGCTGTTGGGATCAGAACTCAGGTCCTCATGTGGACAGCAAACACTGAGCCATCTCCCTAGCCCTTATTGCTTTTATTCTGAAGTACCTTTTCCCTTTTAAATGAAGTTATATACATCACTAGAAACCCTGTATTTATGTGTAATTGGATTTTGTATTCATGCCTATGTGAACATCTACCATTTCTTTTTCACTTTCTCTCTCCTTTTCTTATTTTTTTTTTCTGAGACAAAGTCTTACATAACCTACACTCACTGTATAGCAAGGGCGATCCTTGACCTTCTGATCTTCTTGTCCTCCACCCCCCTTCCCCCAGATGCTGCGATTACAGGCACACACCATTTTCCCAGTGTTACGTAGTGCTGGGGATCAAACCTAGAGCTTGTGTGCAGCAGATATACTACGATACAATCCTATACAAGCTATATACATCCCCAGCCCGCATTTAACATTCTGACCTGCCTTCTTGTAAAAATAATAATTCTTCTGGGCGGTGGTGGTGCACCCCTTTAATCCCAGCACTTGGGAGGCAGAGGCAGGTGGATTTCTGAGTTCGAGGCCAGCCTGGTCTACAAAGTTGAGTTCCAGGACAGCCAGGGCTATACAGAGAAACCCTGTCTCAAAAAACCAAAAAAAAAAAAAAAAAAAGTTCTAGCTTAATGTTATACTGTTGTGAATGTATGCATATGAGGGATGATATTTGCATTTCAAAATATTGAAAAATTAGAAGGACTGAAATGTCCCTTTCTGCACAACCATTCCCCGGTGTTACTATTAGTCTTGGAAATTGGCATCTGTTTTTAAACAATGGGTTTAGCAGAGTTTATTTTTTCCTCTTTCCTAGTACTCTATTTTGGCAAGAGGACTCTGGTTCATTTCCCCTAAAAGATTGGTTGGAAGGGAGGAAAGCTCTCTTTCCTCTTGCTTGCTGGCCCGCATGCCTAGGGTCACGTTTAGGGTTGGGGGAGTGTCTCTCTGAATGACCTCCTGGAATGTCAGAGCTCTGACTCACAGAGAACCTCCCACCAGTCAGCTTGAGGCAGCAATTAGAAGCTAACCATGACCCAACTCCTGTGGCTAAGAGGAGGTGAGCAAAGTTTCCAGTTGTTTGACAGGACCCGTGATATTTAGCAGTACATAAACGAAGTCATCAGCTGTGACATCTCAGGGCACTTCTTCAAGGGAGGTGCTGGACAGTGGCTGGGTTTCTCAAGATTAATTACACATTTTGCCTGACCCTGGAAGGATGAGTGTGTGCAGAAAAGATTGATAAGGACTGGTTCTGGGAGGAATCTAGGCTTTGCAGATGGCTGTAAAAGCCACCAGTAACCAGAGATGATAGGCTAAGGATTCCAGAGCCTTCCCACATGGCCCACCATCCCCCAGGAGCTCACACAGTAGCTGCATTTGACTAATTTACTTCATGCTGTGATTTCTTTGCTCAGCTGCCTCTGGCATCTAAAGCGCCCAGCTCATGAGCTGAGTCCCACTTTTGCTGTCACCTCTTCCATAGTAACTTTCTTTTCTTTTTTAAAAGCCAGGCGATGGTGGAGCACGCTTTTTTTTTTTTTTTTTTTTTTTTTTTTTTTTTTTTTTTTTTTTTTAGATTCATTTATTTTATGTATGTGAGTCTTCAGGCAAACCAGAAGAGGGCATTGGACCCCATTACAGGTGGCTGTGAGCCACCGTGTGGTTGCTGGGAATTGAACTCAGGACCTCTGGAAGAGCATTCAGTGCTCTTAACCACTGAGCCATCTCTCCAGCCTCCTAGCTCTCTTGTCTCTACCAGATGGAAGCATCCAGCTTTATTCACCCGAGGTGAATCTAGGATGCTGTATGCAGTAGTTGCTACAATATTTTGTTTTGATTTGTACTCCATACATTTGTCTCTCATAACTGATCCCACTGGATGGCAAAGCTGGCTTGTGTTCCGTACCTAGAAAATATGCATGGTCCCAAATCCGTGGCAGACAGGCCAACAGGTGTTTGCAACCTTGTCTGAAGGTAGGGAAGGCATGGGAGTGGGAGCCTAGGGTAGCTGGTCACACTGGATGCACAGTCAGGAAGCAGAGATTCATGAACCCAGCTGATCAGTTAACTTTCTTTGTATTTATTCTGAGACCCCAGCCCATGGGCTGACACTACATACCTACTTTTAGGGTGGGTCCTCTCACCTCAGGTAACCTAGTCCAGAAATCACCACTGACTTGCCCACGAATGGTGATTCAAAATCCTATTGAGATGATAATTCACATTAATTGCCAAGGATTGGCTATGACAGCTGTCTGGAATGCTCACCAGCATCTTTGAGATCCTCTTCTGGCTGTACAGTTAAGAGTATTTTCTCATATCTGCTGTGATCATTGTGACTGTGGCTTTGATTCATGGCAGATGGAGTGTGTTTGTATCACTCCTAGTCACTCTAGAATAACTTGCTATATACTTGAGTCTCACCCCCTCCTCCCCTGGCTCTCAGAATGGAAAAGACCATGAGGCTTTCGGGAAGAGACAGAGCCACAGAGAGAAGTCAGAGGTCAGAATTGCTGTCTGGGGAACACAGTAGGCCAGCTTTTGCTCAGATGAAGGCTTGTCCCTTTGGTGGTTCTAGATCCTGTCCAGTTGGCAACCATTGCAGGTTATTACCAGATGCATGCGCCCATCACCTGGTGGGACAGACTACAGGAATTGCCAGCAAAGACCTAAGGGTGGGGTGTCTACAGTAGGTGTCTTTTTCTCTCACATAAATAATCAGGCTTTTATAAAGTCTACTATTTCTAAGAACGTCAGGCATTTATAATGTCTATCATTTCCAAGAACATAAACATTAAGAAATGAACCCTAAACAACTCAGGCATTTACTTGAAAGGAGAAAAAAAATCCCAAAGTAAGCAAATGAGTTGGCAAAATCATGTTTTATTCTGTTGTTACCAAACGTAGGGGCTTGGTTCAGTTATATGTGTGTGAAACAGTCCCCATTTTTCTATGTCTGAATGCATACCTACGTGTTCATACCATTTTTCTGTGTCCTTATCTCTCTTTTTTCCCTCTCCAGCCTAAAGATTGCTCTTCTTTTTCTTTTTCTTTTTCTTTTTTTGATTAGTAGGCATTAAGTAGAAGCAGCCAGCTGCCTTCCAGATGTCCTGCCTCCTTGATGTCCCCACAAGGACACAGGCTTTGAAAAAGTAAAGCTAAAGAGACTTTTACTCTGCTTTATGCTACGCTATATCACCCACCTACACATACACACAGCTCCCACATCGAAAGGCACAGAATGGTCTTCAGGCAGAATGAATGATGCAGGAGGAGGATATGGAGTGTAGGGGAAAGTGGGAGCTAAACTTCCCAGCCGTGCAAAAGCTGTCAGTACCAAATATACCGAGTAGAGACATGACAGTCTGACCCTGATCAAATGGATCCAGGGCTAAGGAAGTAGCTCAAACCATGGAACACTTGTCTTGAAAGCGTGGGGATCTGAGATGGAGCCCCAGAATCTATGTAAAAAGTAAGAATGGAGTCTATGCTTATAATCCCAGGGCATGAAAATTAGAGATGTATGGACCCTTGGGTCCACTGGCCAGACAGTCTAGCCTACTTGATGGGTTTCAGGCCAGAAAGAGGCACTGTGTGCCTACCTCCTAAAAAAAAAAAAAAAAAAGGGATGCTAGAGAGATGACTCAACAGTTAAGAGCACTTGATGCTCTTGTAGAGGAACCATGTGGGTTCCTAGCACCCACATGCTGCCCGCAGCTATCTATAACTCTAGTTCCAGGAGCTTCAACTTCCTCTTCTGGCATCTGTGGATACTGCACACATATGACACATATACATACACGTAGGCAAGATGTTAGTATACATAAAATACAAATATTTTTAAAAAATGGATAGCTCCTGAGAAATGTCAACCAGGGCTGTCTCCTTGCCTGCACATTCACATAAACTCAATGTACGGACACATACCCAGTCAAGAGAGCATGCGTTCTTGCAGTATGCATGTACCAAAACAAAAACAAAGGAAACATTTCCTAAGTGTACAGCTCACTGCATGAGTCACACAAGGGCAGCTAACTCACAAGGATACTTGCCTGACACATGCCTCTTTCAGGGACTGACATCAGCTCCTGCGGTAAGTCTCTGTAATCAATATTCTCTTTCTTTCTAAACTCCTCTCTTCTGTGCTTAAGCATTTTTCTTGCCCTGGCAATTGATGCATCTTTAGTTCTGTATAGCCCCCCCCCCCAAGTTTGTGCTGTTCCCCAGTGAACTCTTTGACTTGGAGAGCTGGCGTCAACCACTTATTTTAGATTGAAAGTTAAGAGATCTCAGGTTTGCAACACTGGAGAGATGGCTCAGCTGGTAAAAACACTTAAGGATCCGAGTTCTATCCCCAGAACCCACATGAAAAGCTGCGTGTGGTAATCCACATATAATCCTAGCATTGGGGGAGTGGAGACAGGTAATGCCTGAATGCTGGGGGGGGGGGGGCAGCTAACCTGGCATACTTAGTAAAGTCCTGGGCCAATGAGAGATCCTATCTTAATCAAAACTGTGTAAAGAAGGATATCCCGTGGCTTACACACACACACACACACACACACACACACACACACACACACTCGGAGAAAAATGGAATAACACTCAAGATAATTAACACTCAAGAAAGATACTTGTGCATACAATTATTGGGCTAGAATCTTGGGACTGCCGTACTCCAAGAAAGGTCTTATAGTTTGTATCTCAAAGCACCCCGAGGAGCTCATGTGTTGTAGGCTTCATCAGCTGGTGGGATTTGAGAGATGACTGAATCTCAAGGGTGCCAACTTTATCAGTGGATTAACCCACTGTTCCTCTGTAGCTCAGTGGACCATCGAGTTGGCGGAGGGGAGGGGCAGGCAGGAGGAAGTAGGCTACGGACCCAGTGCCTCCAGAGGTAGATCTTGTCCTTGAGACCCTCTCCCTGTCTCTCTGCTTCCTGGCCCGCTTGCGGCTTTGAAAGGTGAGCTCTTAGATGTTCCTGCTACTGCTCCCTTGCTCCACCATCATGAACTCTAACCCTTTGAAAGCGTAAGCCCATTTCTTTTTTCTTCTCTAAGTCGTCCTGGTCACAGTGCCTTATCACAGCAGTAGAAACCCTAGATAATACAGCACACATCAGATTCTTTTTTAAGTTTGAGGAATGTACATATGTGCATCATTTTATTTATCCTCATCCATTAGCAGGCATCTTGGCCGTTTCTACTTTAAGGTGATTGCAAACAATGCTATGAGCTATACAGAAGAATTAGTTAGAGTTCCTGCCTTTATTTTTTAGTTTTGGGTAATAAACCTAGAAGTGGGAGAGCTGGATCAAATACTAATTCGGTGTCTTTCTTTTGAGGAACTACTGGCAAACTCTATTCTGTAAGCCGATATGTTTTAAATCCTGCTGATCTTCCCTATGCGTGTTCTAAGATCTCTTAAAAGTTATTTACTGATTTATTTTTTTGTGTGCACAGTTGTTTTGCCTGCATGTATGTCTGTGCATCATGTGTGATGCTGCAGTGCCTGAAGAGGCTGGGAGAGGTATTTGAGATGCCCTGGGGATGGAGTTTATGGTTGTGAGCTGCCATATGGGTGCTGGGATTTGAACCTGAGACCTCTGGGAAAGAAGCCAGGGCTCTCTTAACCACTGAGCTATCTCTCTGTCATCCCTTTACTTTTAACCTACTAAATTTTTTTTGCTTTGTTTTATTTTTTTGTCTGTTTGTCTGTTTTGAGACACACTCTCTCTATGTAGCTTCTGATGGCCTGGAACTCACCATGTAGGTCAGGCTATCCCTAAACTTATTCATTTTTCACTACCTTCCAAGTGCTGGGATTAAAAGGGCACGTGCCATCACAGTTGGCTTTTTTTTTTTTTGAGACTTACTTATTTATTATACATAAGTACACTGTAGCTGTCTTCAGATACCTTCTGGGGTATCCGATCTCATTATGGGTTGCTGTGAGCCACCATGTGGTTGCTGGGATTTGAACTCAGGACCTTCGGAAGAGCATTCAGTGCTTTTACCTGCTGAGCCATCTCTCCAGTCTACAATTGGCTATATTTTAGAGTTTAATTTGGTTTCCAGTTAGACAGTAGCTGAGAAGAGGCAGGGACCAGTAAGAACAGGAGGGGACAAAAGGAGATAATGGGGCACATATATGATCAAAATAGATTAGATACCTGTGACAATGTCACGATGCAACCCATTATTAGGCAACTAACATATGCTAATAAAAACAGTAAAAAAAAATAAGTGATCGCCTTTGAGACTACAATATACACTGTAAGATTACTTTCAAATAATATCATGCCATTTCACAGGCAGTACAAGTACTTTATCCACACAGAATTACTTGTTTCTGTCTCCCACCCCTTATATCACCACAGTTGCAAATTTCCTTGGTCCATCAGCTCCGTAGATAAGCAAAATAAAAGATTTTATTTACCTGCATTTATCCCTTCTCCAATATTCTTCATTTCATGCACAGTGAGTCTCTTTTTTTAGATTTATTTATTTATTTATTTATTTATTTATTTATTTAT
>JADRCD010218778.1:0-13744 GCA_019843815.1 Montemys delectorum
ATAAAAGAGTTTACTGGGACCTGGAGAAGGGGGTAGAGGCTGAGAAAGGGGGACAGAGAAGGACAGAAAGAAAGAGGAGAGAGGAAGAAAGAGGAGAAGAGGCTAGCAGGGGTGGGGGTGGGGACAACACAAGGATAAGAAAGAGGGAGTAGGAGAGAGGAGAGGGCAAGAGAGTAAGAGAGCTAGAGAGTCTTATTATAAGTGAGCCAGGCTCCTAGGTGGGGGTGGGAGGGAGGCAGCTGTTGCTAGGTAATTGTTGGGCGTAGCCTAGAGGAAATGCTAACAACATCCATTAACTACTGTCTTGCCCCAAGAGTCTTTGAGGCTGGCCTAGAACTGAATGCATTTCTTCTGCTGAATGAGGCTGTGGTTAGGCACTGTGCATCTCAGTGCCTTGAAGGTGTTTCCCTGTGGCTGAATGCAACCCAACTAGACTGATTGGAAAGCCCCTTAACTGAGCCCACAATCCCACTACCACCTGTACCCCCAAATCCAGGTACCTGAGAGCAAATTGAAAATCTTAAAAAATAAAAAGAAAAAGAAAAATGAATCCTCTTTTCTTGCTTGATTTGGACTTATAACTTTTTTTTTTTTTTTTTTTAAAGTCTGGAGAACTGAAATAACACATGCCTGGTTTTCAGAGTTCTGGAAGCTGGGAAGCCTCAGGTCAAGAAGCAAGCAAGGCCTCATGTCTGTTGAGGACCCTGTTTTACACACAGCCATCTACTGATGCTGTGTCTCCACATGGAGGAGAGCCAAGGAAGCCAAGTCTCTCACCTTCATGATCTATTTTTCCCTCTCCTCAAGGGCTCCCACTGACTTTCTCCTGTACACCAAGCCTTGTTTCCATGAAGAGAACAGTATTTCCTCTGAATCCCTCTTGAAGGTCTACTTCCTGATCTGTGCCTAATGATGCAGTGCTAATTATCTCGGGGCTTTTGGGGGACCGGATTAAGGTTTAATAATAAAGACAGGGGAGCATAAGGAGACATCTGTATAAAATAAGGCTGCTGGTCTTTGCTGGGGCAATCTCGCAGCTAGCTTCTAACTTAACCCAGCTTCTCTCCCATTGCTTGCCTCCCCAAAGCTCTCATGGCTCTACCTCCCTGCTCCATTGAAATCTCCTTTCTGTCTCTCTCCATCTGCCTCCTGCCTAGTCTCTGCAGGTCCAGCTCCAGACACCCAGATACCACTCTTTTTTTTTTTTTTTTTTTTTTGGTTTGGTTTTTGGTGCCGGGGTTTTTTTTGTTGCCCTGGCTTTCCCTGAACTCACCCACTGTCTTTTTTTTTTTTTTTTTTTAAGATTTATTTATTTATATGAGGACACTGTAGCTGTCTTCAGACAGACCAGAAGAAGGCATCAGATCCCATTACAGATGGGTATAAGCCCCCATGTAGATGCTGGAAATTGAACTCAGGGCCTCTGGAAGAGCAATTAGTGCTCTTAACTGGATGAGCCATCTCTCCAGCCCCCAGTGCATGCTTTTAATTCCAGAATTCTGGAGGCAAGTCCCAGCACTTGGAAGGCAGAGGCAGGTAGATCTCTGTGACTTTGAGGCTATCCTGGTCTAAATAATGTGTTCAAGCCAGCCATGGCTACACAGTGAGATCTTGTCTCAGGAAAAAAAAAAAAAAAAAACCTCAAGTGGAAGACTCATCCTGAAGATTAAATCGTTCCCACTGGCCGCCATTAGGTAGTAAGTAGCCAGGGAGAATCTTCACTTTCTAACCCATACATTGCTGTTATTTAAAATTCCACGCCAAAAGCATCCCTTTCGCCTCGATTCAAAAGAAAGGGAGTCCATTTCAGGGCGGAACTGAGACGAAAATTTGACTGTGGCTGACAACCTCCCGGTCAGACTGACAGGTTCCCAGAAGCCCATTTGCCGCTGCCTTTGGCTGCGCCATCGCACTGTTACCCTGCATGACTTGGTTGTGGAGGTCACTTGTCGCAAGTCACGCCCTTCGATGTCCTCATTCAAGGTCTGATCGGCATGCTGCTTCACATTTTTCCTTAGCCGTTTAGATTTACATTGAATTTCAGTTAACAAACCTGGGGGCAGGGAAGGAGAAAGAAAATTAAGGATAGAAAATCCTATTGGGTGTGTGGTCCTTGAAGCAGCTGTTACATGGTCAGCTCCGGTGATGAGCAGAGTTAATTCTGATTCATTTGGCATTTAAAAGGAGGCAGCTAGATGGAGGGATGGCCCACTCTTTATTATGCAAAAAGCCATACTCCCTACTAATCTAGTTGGCAAGGGTACTAAATGACCTTCCCTGGGGCACCAACCCTATCTTTTATGGGCAGGTGAGGAAGGGGCAAACATTTACATATTCAGCTAGTTTGTCACCACAGCCCAGCAATTAACAATTGAGAATACAGGGATATACCTTACAACTCTGTGTGTATGTGTGTGTGTGTGTGTGTGTGTATGTGTGTGTGTATGTGTGTGTGTGGGGGGGTGTATTCCAGCAGCTAATTTGTAGAGAAGAAGGGTAGGGTCCCTAAATACCAATTTCTTCATTTTTATTAAAGATTTATTTATTTATTTTATGTATATGAGTACATTGTTGCTATCTTCAGACATACCAGAAGAGGGCATCAGATCCCATTCCACACAGTGAGCCACTGTGTGGTTGCTGGGAATTGAACTCAGGACCTCTGGAAGAGCAATCACTGCTCTTAACCATTGAGCCATATCTCCACCCACCCCCCCTTTAAAAAAAAATTGGTTATTTTATTTATTTACATTTCAAATGTTGTCCTTTCCAATTTCCCCTCCATAAGCCTCCCATCCCATCCCCCTTCCCCTTTGCCTCTATGAAGGTGCTCCTTCCTTATTCCCCCAGTCCCACATCACCACCATTCTACCATCTCCTTACACTGGGGTATCAAGCCCCCATAGGACCAAGTGCCTATTCTCTCACTGATTGCCAGACAAGGCCATCCTCTGCTACATATGTAGTTGGAGCCATGGGTCTCTCCATGTGTATTCTTTGGTTGGTGGTTTAGTCCCTGAGAGCTCTGGGGGATCAGGTTAGTTGATATTGTTGTTCTTCTGATAGGGTTACAGTCCCATGGGAGTTGTTTTAAAAGGAGCAAAAGTCCAGCCTCCCACCCCAAATTCCCAAACACTTACTTGCAAAGGGCTTTCAAGAGAACCCAAGAGCATCTTTCTCAGCAATAGCTATTAATACCCCCTCCCATCCACAATGTGTTCCAGACAATTCGCTGTCATTCAGTCCCCCAAAGCTTGTTCCTCCTAAACTTCAGCCACCGGCTGTCCCCAGCTGCCTTCTTCCTGGGTTGTCTAACTTAAGCAAGAAACCTCCCTCTTTAAGGCTTTGAGAGAAGGGAGAATTCCCTTTGGCACACTGGAGAGGAAAATAAAACTGTAGGTACTCCCTTGCCCCCTCCCCCTTTTTTCTCATGATAACGATGTTTGGTGATGTTAGATTCCAGCGTGGGTCCCCGACTTGAGAAGAAACAGGAAGGAGATTGCTGTAAATTACATGAGGTTTATTATTGGCAGTATACTGGGTTCGTCCTGAATTCAAAGCAAAGGCTACGACCAGGAACAAAAGCACACACACTTTTTATACCTTTCAGTACATAGGTTTACAGCATGAGTTGGTTATCTCTCATTAGTGGAGTCCATTGTCTTTTGTTTTTATTGACCTTTATGACCCAGGAGGGGTGGGGGGGATCAACCCTCCCAGGGACGTTTCCTGGAACCAGGCATTACTCCCTACAATTAGGGCATCTCCTGGGGACAGATGTTTGCTCGGTAAACTCTTCTAAAGCTCTGTCTTCAGGCTTAATGGACATTCCTTGCTCCTTGGTATTTTTATGAGGAGTCCCTATTTGCTCAATTCTTACAGTGACAGTAGGAAAAATCATGTCAGATCAAAAGTAAGGGAACACTGAGTGAAGAGTGGAAAGACACGTGAAAGCAGGGACAGCAGGTGGGTCTGTCAGAACGGAGAGCAGGAGGGATTACACAACAACCACACTGTAACTTAAAATACCATCTCCACGGCAGGCGGGCGTACTGCCGGAGGAGGCTCCTGGTGTGGGAGAATTTGTACAACTGTTCAGTGGTGTTCCCAGGAGCATGAGAAGATGGAACACGGCATAAGGTCACATGTCACATGTGACAGTGAATGACTAAGAAAAATCACAGCAGGAATAAGCATATGATCCCATCTTGCCAGAATGAATATGTTTATTATTGGGAAATGACAGTAAGACGTCAGGCCCAGTATAGCTTGTATGTTCTTCAGCATTCAGGATGCATACAGTCAGACAGTCTGAAGTCACATCTACACAGCCTACTAGCAAACAAAATACGTAAGTCTTTATTCCCAAGTTTTTGTATCTATAGAATGGGACTGATAATAATTTTAACACACAGGGCTATTATATTTGATAAATTGTACCAGAACCCACTCATTACTACAGTAGCTCTGAGAATGGTCCTCTTCTCAATTATTGCTATCATCACCATCATCACCATCATCATCATCATCATCATCATCATCATCATCATCATCATCATTTCTCTGGGACAGGATCTCACTGCCTAGGTCTGACTGTCCTGGAACTTGGTACGTAGACCAGGCTGAACCTCAAATTCAGAGATCTGTTTGCCTCTGCTTTCTGGGGACTGGAGTTAAAGGCACACACCACCATGCTTGGCTCTCTTCTCTCAGTCATGGAACTGAAACAGGAATAGAGTAAAGGGAAAAGGAGAGAGGCTGGGGAGACTTCCTCACTAGTTCAGATACTAATGTGGTAATAAATTACTTGCAAATAGAGCAGTGCAGACTATTGGCCAGCCATTCGCTGCTACCATTAGCACGTCGAGTATCAGAAGCCAAAACCCAAACTCTCGAGTGAGGCCATTTGAGCCTGTATTTATAACTACTCTGGATGTCTGCAGCTGATGTGAAAGATACTTACTCACTTGGGAACACAGTCAAGTTCACACGCAGTGAGAGTAAGGGGGAAGAAAAGACTCCCATAACAGGAATCCAAGATAGGGCTTGGGATCAGTATCTTAACAGGCTACAGGGTGTTTCCACAGTGGTTGTAAGTAATGTTGAACTTGGAAGCTTCGTAATATTGTCCAGCTAACGACAGAATTTGTTCAACCAGCAAACTAACATTTATATGCCTACCCCTAACCTCACTTTCCCTTGTCCTATTCCTCCTCTTTGGAAGGATTACTCACACAGAGTAGATTAGGTTACCCTCAAAGCTCCCAGCTCTCCTGAGGTATAGACTACCATGCCTTCCATTTATTTATCTTTAAAAAATTATCCTCTTATTTATGTATTAAACAAGTTCTTCTGTATTTGACATAGCAAAGACTCAAAGACTGGAATTGTCTTTTTGTGTGTTTGTTTGTTTCTGTTTTTTTCTAGGCAGGGTTTCTCTATGTAGCCCTGGCTGTCCTGGAACTCACTCTGTAGACCAAGCTGGCCTCGAACTCAGAAATCCGCCTGCCTCTGCCTCCCAAGTGCTGGGATTAAAGGCATGTGTCACCACCGCCTGGCTGGAATTGTCTTAAACTGCTTATTTGCAAGGGAAATTAGCTTTGGGCATGTGCCCTTGGCGTCCCCCCACCCCCAAATCTAGTTCCTACCAAAAGAACCCAGAACAGTATTTTAAGGGCAGAGCTAGAAAAGTGCTAGTGTGACTGAAGTTCTGAGGATTTTTTTTTTTTTTTTTTTTTGGTTACTGTACCTGTCACCAACAAAATTAGACATGCATTTGGTGTGTGATGTCATCCCTTCCAAATACTCTCCCAGGCAAGGGGGAAGTGAGGCTAAACGTGGTTCTGGGCTTGGAGTGGTTCCAAGGAAACACCAGTGTGAAGGGTGGAGATAGACCAAACTCGCTAGCCTTTTGGTTGGAGTTTTGCAGTTGCCTCCGTGTCTGAGTACTTGAGCCACTTTATACCCGTGTGCGATAGGATAAGGCGAAGAGAGGTCCCCTGTTCAGGGTTCAAGTGCTCTCGTGACTATCCTAAAATAACACTGAGCGTGATACAGTAGAACTTCACATAGCTAAGTGCACAGGCTTTGGACTCAACCTTGTCACCTAATCGTCGCTTTTCCCGGCTCAAACAAGCTGAGCTGCTGAACAGAATTTTCCATCATCACTCTGTGGCAGAACCCTTGCGCTTCTACGTTTCCTGTTCCACTTTGCAGAGCAAAGTACATCAGCTAGGCTTTCCTCGCTCCCAAATGTTTTCCTAGCAACTTACACAGCTCCTTGCCCACAGGAGAACCTATTTTTCTGTGACTTTGCCGACTTCTTTCGCAAGAATTGTAATTATTTTCATACAGCCTTTTATTCACGCGGCCAGGTACGCCACTGTGCCCTGTGGCGTACAGCCAAGTTGTTATGCCTCATTGAGCGTTAGAGAAATCTGATCCTTTCCTTGGTCTCTATTTTGGAAGGTGCGGGAGCTTTTCCCTTAGCGGCAGGAAGCAGCAAGATTTAAACGAGGCTGACAAACAGGAAGAGTTTGGGTGGAAAAGGAAAACTCCAAATGTCTTTGTTCACAAAGATGCAGCATAGGAGATAAAAATGAGAGATTTTTCTTTAAAACTGAATAACCTCCGGTGGAGGTGATTATGACCCAAACACACTTATGAAATTCACAAAGGATAAAAAAGATAAATGTGCAACAGGCTAATGCAAAAAGAGCTTCCTTGCTTGGGATTCAAATGCTTTAAAAAAAAAAATCACCGTTTTATGTATTTTGCCTGCACACACTTTGTATACCACACGTGTGTATGGTGCACAAGGAGGCCAGACTTAGATGTTGAATCCTCGAGAGCTGGAGTTACAGATGGTTGTAAACTACCATGTGGGTAGCCAGGTCCTCTGGATGTCAAATCCAGGTCTTCTGGAAGAGCGACCCGCACTGTCAACTTCTAAGCCATCTCTCTAGGTCCCAAGTGCTTTCAAAAATAATAAAAACTGGGTAGTTTCTGAAGAAAAGCTGTACATAAACTGTATGTGTACAGGACTGTGGGAAAATTATACAGAGAAGGAGTTCTGCAGTTTGGGATTGTTTGATTTTTTTTCCCTCTATACTGAATGGAATTTTAAATTTTCTATAGTTTTTTTAAACGTCTGACCTATAGTATGTGAAAAGCCTGTTTCTGACCTTATGGGTATGAAAAGTAACTGAGCTGGGCGGTGGTGGCGCACGCCTTTAATCCCAGCACTTGGGAGGCAGAGCAGGTGGATTTCTGAGTTCGAGGCCAGCCTGGTCTACAGAGTGAGTTCTAGGACAGCCAGGGCTACACAGAGAAACCCTGTCTCAAAAACAACAAAAAACAAAAAAAGGTTTCCTCTTTTTCCCCTTTTTGTTGTTTGTTTGTTTTGTTTTGTTTTTTGTTCTTTTACTTTGTCTGTTTAGACTAGAGACTATGTTCATCCTGTTTGGCCTTTTTTGTTTGAGACCTGGTCTCACTATAGCTTACATTTATTTGTTTGTTTGCATGCTTGCTTGTTTATTTGTTTATTTATTTATTCATTTAATTATTTATTTAAAGATAAGGTCTCTATATAGACCAGGCTAGCCTGCACCTCCCTATATAGACCAGGCTAGCCTGCACCTCCCTGTATAGACCAGGCTAGCCTGCACCTCCCAGTATAGACCAGGCCGATCTCCAGCTCATAGTGATCCCTACCTCCTGAGTACTGGGATCAAAAGCAAGTATCACCATGCTGGCTCCAAACTAACTTTGAACTCATTATGGAGACCAAGTGGTCCTCAGACTTAAGGTCCCTTTGTCATAACATCTCCCTGGTTGGCATTACAGGTGATGTCATCAGCTTCATGTCCACATTGGGCAGCTTACAAACCACCTGTAACTCCAGCTCCAGGGACTCTGACACCTTTTTCTGGCTCCCGCAGATATGTGCATATGCCCGTTCACGTCATTAAAAATATTTTTTAAAAATGAGTGTCTATTTCTGTCTCTTTTTTTTTTGTCCTGGTTGCAAATAATACATGACATGAAAAATGAGAAGATATTATAATACAGGTCAATAGCAAATCTTCTCTCAATGTGTGTAAATATACTGTTTCATATTAATATGTATAACTACTTTTTTAATTATTATTTTTTGAGTTTTGAGACAGGCGTCACTCTGTAACCCCGACTTGCCTAGAATGCACTTTGTGGACCAGGCTGGTCTTGAACTTGGGGAGCTAGTCCTGCTTCTGCTTCCTAAGGGCTGGGATTATAGGCGTGCATCACTATGACTAACCTCGTCATTCTTTTTTATGGCTATTATCTTTTGGGCTTATGCCATTTGATTATGTAGCATTTGTAAACAATACCTGCTAATTAATATACAATAATTAATTAGCCTTCCATTATTGGAGCTGAGGCTCACTTTCTTTGTTTGATTAGTTCATTTATTTACTTGTCTATTTTTCAGCCAGGGTCTCACTATGTAACCCAAACTGGCCTTGACCCTGCTAAACAGCCTGAACAGTTTCCCAGCTCTGTGCTCTTCTTGCAGCCTCTGAGTGCTAACCTGAAAGGCAGCGTGCCATCCATCATGCTCCACGGTTCATTTCCTTAGTCACGTTGAACAGTGCCATCCCAGTGCTCTCCTTCCTTGTAACCTTTGCTGTCTTGCATATGGAGTTTTGTAGAGTTGATTATTAGACGTGGGAATCGGAATTCCAAAACCGGAGTGATGGGTTAGACCACTGGTTCTCAACCCATGGGTCTCGACCCCTGTGGGTGGGACTTAAAACGTATGTTTACTTAATGCATTACATAACAGTAGCAAAGTTACAATTATGAAGTAGTAACAAAAATAATTTTATGGTTGGGGGTCACCATACCATGAGGAGCTGTAGTAAAGGATCTCAGCATTAGGAAGGTTGAGAACCACTGGGCTAGACAACCCTGACAAATTACCAGCCCCACAGGATGTGGATCTGAATCTCCTACAATGCACTCCTAAAGTCAACACGGTATGAAAGTCTTGAGGGGACTATAGAGCTGTGTGACTTGCCATTTCCTCATCATGGTACCGCCCCTTCCTTCACAGCTGACTAGAATCTCACCCACCCTACCCCCTGCCGCACCCGGGCTCTGTGCATTCGGAGGGCGTCACCTTCACTGAGCCTGCACCAACAGCGATGACCACATCACCTACAAATGCTCCTGTCTCATCAACCTTATCCCATGTTTGTATTGTTCTGGTTCCAGGACGCTGATACTTTAAGCCTGAGGCTCTAACTTGAGCAGGAAGAGTTTATTTTGGGGATGAGGAATCTCCCCCCAGAGACAGGCCTCTCTCAACCTTGCTCTCTCTCTCTCTCCCTCACTCTCTCTCCTTTCCCCTTGTCTCTCTCTCTCTCTCTCTTTCTTTCTCTGTCTCCCTCCCTCTTCCTCTCTTTCTTCCCCCCTCCCCTCCTTCTCCCTCCTCCCACTCCCTTCTCCCCCTCCTTCTCCCTCCTCCCACTCCCTCCTCCTACCCCTACCCCTCCTCCCACTCCCTCCTCCTACCCCTTTCTCACCCCAGCTGGGAAGCTCTGGAGGAAGAATTGGTTTCTAAATCTGCATATCACTTCTTTCTCTCTCAGAAAACATCACATTTACTCCCTTATTACACAGAAACATAGTCAAGGGGACAGTAAGGGGTCATGTTAACAGTGACTTTACTCACTCATGGAAAGTGCCCCTATAAATTTCTTCAGTGGGTAGAGCTGATGTAATGAACACATACAAAGTATGCATTTCATCAGCCCTATAAACACAGTTGTTTAAAATGGTCAAGGAAAAAGGTCATAGCACTGTGAATGATAGTCTTCTACAAGGACAATCTTAGGAAGATGGTGTTCTAATGGTACCATCCAGTAATGGTTCTGTGATGGTTTGAATAAGTATGGCTCCCACAGCTTCATGCGTTTGAATGCTTGGCCATAAGGAGTAGCACTGAGGAGGTGTCACCTTGTTAGAGGAAGTGTGTCACTGTGGAGGAGGGGCTTTGAGGTCATTTATGCTCAAGGTACACCAGTGTGGATCACAGTCTCCTTGCTGCATATGGATCGAGATGTAGAACTCTCAGCTTCTTCTCCAGCACCATGTCTGCCTGAATACCGCCGTGTTTCCTGCAGTGATGATAATGGGCTAAGCCTCTAAAACTGTAAGCAGCCTCAATTAAATGGTTTCCTTTATAAGAGTTGCTGTGGAAATCTTAAGACAGCTTCCACGGTATAAAATGAGATATGCCCTTCTTCCTTCTGGGCCAGTCAGACTCAGCACCACAGCCTAAAGAGTCCCATCACTTAGGGAACATTAAGAACATATATTGAGGATGCAGTACCACTTTGCATCACTTTAATTCATCTCAAAATGCAGCTCTGGACATGGCAGTGAAAACTCACCATAGGTATTTTAAAGTTCTTCACAAGACTCCAATGTGGAACCAAGGTACAAACTATGTGTGTAACTCTTTTTTTAAAAAAAACTTTTTTAAGATTTATTTTATTTATATGAGTACACTGTAGCTGTCTTCAGACACACCAGAAGAGGGCATCAGATCCTATTACAGATGGCTGTGAGCCACCATGTGGTTGCTGGGAATTAAACTCAGGACCTCTGGAGGAGCAGTCAGTGCTCTTAATCATTGAGCCATCTCTCCAGCCCTTTAAAGATGTATTTATTCATTTATTTTATATATATGAGTACACCGTAGCTGTACTGATGGTTGTGAGCCTTCGTGTGCTTGTTGGGAATGAAGGTTGCTCTCTCTGGTCACCCGGCTTGCTCCAATTACTCAGGTCAAAAGACTTATTTATTCTTATATCTAAGTACACTGTAGCTGTCTGCAGATGCACCAGAAGAGGGCATCAGATCTCATTACAGATGGTTGTGAACCACCATATGGTTGCTGGGATTTGAACTCAGGACCTTCAGAAGAGTAGTCAGTGCTCTTAACTCCTGAACCATCTCTCCAGCCCCCAATTTATGGAACTCTTAAACAAACTTTATGTTTCATGGTCCCTGAGAAACTTCCAAGTAGCTGGATAACATTTGAATTTGGTTCCCCTGTCAGGGTAGCCATCTTGGTTCACTAAGAATGTTACCATAGTTCCTATGTGGACAGTCCCAGATAACAGGTTAACAGTAGAATTTAAATTAGAGGGTCAGATCATGTGCTTAGAATAAGAGAATAAAGATAGGAATATGTCCTAGGAAGAGGTAATGGTGTAAGCAAAGATAACTGGATTATAGTAGAGTCTGAGGCTATATGTGCACAATGCTACAAGAAATAAAATCAGGAGAGACTGAGGGATGACAGGATCACTCATCAAATCTTTGACCTTGATGGCAGGATTGTGGATAGATGATTCATCCTGGGAAGGAAATGAGAGCAGGCCTTCTGTGGAGTGGCAAACTTTAGATTCAAAAATTGCTTTATGCAAAGAGCCACATACTCTCCAATTAGGACAAGAGATCAGATCTGCCATGGATGCAGTGATGTGAACCTGCAATCTAGGAGACAGACAATAAGAGAGGATGGCAAGCTCAAAACCAAGTTCTAGGCCAGTCTGGGTTACATTCTGAAACCTTGTCAGTGACAAAATAAGAGAGACAGGAGGAGAAGAGGAGAAAGAGCTCACATCTGTCCTCTCAATGACTTTTGTGGTGTCACCAATAAATCATAAGAGCCCAACACTGGTGGAGCTTCTCCTCCAGTTGGTCTTAAATAGATGCTCATCCCAGACCATAATCACGAGGGTGGTAATGTGATGAGCTGCTAATGAATCTATCTTCTGAGAAATCTACTCCTTTAAGAGGCACATTGTGACTCTCTGGGAATATCAAGGGATAACAGTGGCAGGCCCAGAGAAAGTAACATCTAAGTAGATGTTCGAGCAGATTTGAGGGAAGGTCCTGCATTAGAACTGTCCTTGGAGCCTTGCTTATGTTGGAAAGCTGTCATTGAATGATGACATATAAAAGATGCTACTTTTGAGCGCTGCCCCAAGCATCCAGTTGGTTTTCTTTTAAAGTATTTTACTTTCAGAAACTAAATAAATTCTGGAATACTTATATAGGTCTTATGTATAAAGCTCATGTGTGCAAGTGTGGCCCATAAAATTAGATTTCAATACAAAAGCATGAGTCCAAATCTCTCAATTGGGTATTTTATCTACTTAATTTTTAAAGATTCATTTACCTTACTTTATGTGTATGAATGTTTTGCTCACATATCTGTTCGTGCACCATGTATATATAAATAAGTACACTGTAGCTGTCTTCAGATGAACCAGAAGAGGGCGTCAGGTCTCATTACAGATGGTTGTGAGCTACCATGTGGTTGTTGGGATTTGAACTCAGGACCTTCGGAAGAGTAGTCAGTGCTCTTACCTGCTGAGCCACCTCACCAGCCCATAATCCAAGTTTCTTGTACCTCAGCTTCCATGTCTCCTCATTTTAAGATGAGTGTAATCATGGTGACCCTCTCATGGTGTTTTAGGAGGGTGGCATGAAATAACCCCTGAAAATATTTAGTAGGCTGCCCTGAACCTGCAAAGGTGACTAATAACAGCAATGGTTTCCCTTTAGGAGAGAATCGAGGAAGTCCACCTTCTACCAGCGAGGGGAATGAGTGCACCATGAGACAATGATGCCCAAGGCAGCTGAGGTCTTTTCAAACAAAAGCACAGGGCAGAAAATAAATCAGAGCCCCAGAATCTCAACCCACGGGCTACAAATAGAAGCTGCAGCTGCAGGCCCAGGGCTGGCCTTTACATGTCCAGAGTGCAAAGGGACTCCTGCTGACAAGCTGATCTTTTCCATCACACCCACACAGACACAGCAATGGCCCATGGAGTCAACTCTGAATATTAAGGAGCCATTTTTAGTAGAGTATAGCAAATTACTTAGTAATACGGACAGGGTGGAAATAGAACATGGTGAGTTTAGTGATTAGATGTTCCCGCGTGCACCGTAGATGATTGTGGATCACAGAGCTGCCGATAATAACCCATTCCATCTTTAGAATAATTAACCATGTCCAGGCACTGGACCAAGGACATTCAATGTTAGCCTATTTAATCCCCCCACACCTCTGTGGGGCAGACAGGATTATTATCCCAACCCAGATTTCAGGAAAAGAGGCCAACAGAAGACAAAGAAGCCAAGGTTCAGTGAGATTAAATATTTACCCAATTCACAGAACTCTACAAAGACAACGTTTATACCTAAGTCCATCTGACCCTAGAATCTTGCCTCTTAACCATTTCTTCTGGGTGACATTTAATTCACAAACTATTTCATGCACTTATTTCTTACTACATGTGATGTTCTCTGTGGAGTGGAGCCATGCTGGACTGGTTGGTTTTGTATCCCCAGGTTGATGTAGTGGGTACAATAGAAAAACAAAACCAAAAAGACTTAACAACACACACTTTTAAATTATTTGCTTAATTTAATTTGCTCTATTAGGCTACAAATTATTGCTCACTGCATGAACAATTAAGATAATTAAGAGCCTATGCTTCTCTTAGTGTATCATAGTCTAGTCTAAGTGTTTCGAATCCAAATGTTCACTTGGGCTCAGCAACCAATGAAAAGGAATAAAATCAGCTGAAGGAGCAAAGTGATCTGTCCTCCTACTAATTGCTTCATGACAGACCTACTGTCTGTCACCAAGAAAAAGCAGACACCGCCCGGCGGTGGTGGT
>JADRCD010218778.1:13844-35110 GCA_019843815.1 Montemys delectorum
GGCAGCCTGGTCTACAGAGTGAGTTCCAGGGCAGCCAGGGCTACACAGAGAAACCCTGTCTCGAAAAACCAAAAAAAAAAAAAAAAAAAAAAAAAAAAAAAAAAAAAAAAAAAAAAAAAGAAAGAAAAAGAAAAGAAAAGAAAAAGCAGACACCATGTTTTGTGTGGTTTGTGGTTTGTATGAAACAGTGCATGGGCCAAAGAAAAGATTTGTAAAAAGGATTTTGGTCATGGGTTTCCAAGAAGTGATCTTTGGTGTAAGTAATAAGGCACACACATAAATAGAGTGTGGTTACCATATAGTTTATATAAAGTTTTCAGAGAAGTCAGCTTATTTCCAGCTGGAGGATCAGAGAAGATTTTTGTGGCAGGCCTTCCCTTGAGGTGTGTTCGTTGTTTGTGGTTTGTTTTGTTATCTAAGGAGATAAAACTCTCCTTTGGTTATCTAACGAGATAACAGTCAGAGCCAAGACTTGCAGGTGACAAAGACAGCAGCCTGTGAATTACACTGAGCTTCAGATTGAGGGCTTTGCTTTATTATATGTTTTTGGCTTCTTATTGCAAATAAATCTGCTGTCTAGCCATGGCTCAGGGAATGCTCTGGAAGAGGAAGCAGATCAAATGTCAGAGCCAAAGGATACGAGGGGAGGTAGAAAACATGTCTTCTGGATGCGGTGCAGCTACCATGTTCCTGAACTCACTTGGGAGGCAGAGGCAGGTAGATTTCTGTGAATGTTGGGCCAGCCTGGTCTACATCTACCAGATTCTCAACTATTAGTCAAAACCCCAAAATAGACTCCTTTATCTCCATCAACTCCTGCATCTTTTATGAAGTTTGGAAGTCTGAAAAAGAGGGAAGACTGTTGGACAGTGATTGCTAAAATTGATAGGAAAAGAAGACTAAAGGAAGCAGAAAGTTATTTATTTAATTTCAGAAAATCGATGTTGGTTACAGAGTCTATATCATTAAATAATTAACTTTATTATTTTCCAGAGAGCCAAACTTAACCAAGGAATTCTGATTTTAAAATTAATTACATAAATAACTTGTGTTTATGTTATTATATTTGTGGCCTAAATATAAAATAACTATTTCTTATCTGAATTTGTTATTGTATTCAGATACTTACATTTTGTTGCTTTTAGTTGCGATGGATATTAAAGTTCGAAGTTTTTTAACTTGAGCTTTTGACCATTAGGAATGTATTGTACTGGCTAGTTTTGTGTGTCAACTTGACACAGGCTGGAGTTATCATAGAGAAAGGAGCTTCAGTTGGGGAAATGTCTCCATGAGATCCAGCTGTGGGCATTTTCTCAATTAGTGATCAAAGGGGTAGTGCCATCCCTGGGCTGGAAGTCTTGGGTTCTATAAGAGAGCAGGCTGAGCAAGCCAGGAGGAAGCAAGCCAGTAAGGAACATCCCTCCATGGCCTCTGCATCAGCTCCTGCTTCCTGCCCTGCTTGAGTTCCAGTCCTGACTGCCTCTGGTGATCAACAGCCATGTGGAAGTAAGCTGAATAAACCCTTTCCTCCCCAACTTGCTTCATGGTCATGATGTTTGTGCAGGAATAGAAACCCTAACTAAGACAAATTGGTACCAGGAGTGGGGTATTCCTGTGACAACCTGACCATGTTTTGGGGAGGACTGTGGAAGGACTTTGGAACTTTGAGCTAGAAGAGCCACTGTTAAGAACTCTGTAAGATGTTCTATGGGAGCTTAGAAGATCATGTTGAAAACAGTGCAGAAGATGGAGGCCTGGCTTGTGAAATTTCAGAGGGAAGATTAAAGACTCTTATCAAGGCCATGTTGTTTTGATTGTGAAGATTCTGTGGTTCTGGTTAGCTAGGGCTGAAGTATCAGCTGTGATTAACAAGATACCAGAACTACTAAAATGAAAACTTTGCATTGCTGGAACTATTGATGCTGGTTAGCTAGAGCTAAAAAATTAGCGGTGATTAAGAAGAGACCAGCATCATTGAAGTGACATCTTCTGGGGAGTGTTTTCTGAGAACACTAAGAGACTGTGTTCCAGAAATAGCCAAGGTTGTACCTTGCGCTGCAGCAGGACTTGGTAATGTGTAAGAGTCACCCAGATAGTACTGGTTTTGACAGCATGAAGCCGTCATAGAGAGCAGCTGAGGCTCGGCACAGTGAGAGGCCATAGAAGGCCATTGGTGAAGGTGCAGCCTCAGTTTGCAATTCATGGCCCAAGACTGAAGGTGTCATGCAAAAGAGTTGAGGCTTGGCACCGTAAAGACAGTCCGTGAGAGGCTACTGGTAAAGCCTAGTAACAGCAGTGTTTTGAGAATGCCAGTACCATACAGTGACCACCAAGGACAGCAGCAGCAATGGAGTACAGGCATCTGGAGCCCAGAAGATAAAGATGTGTGCTACAAAGGGCAGAGCTAAAGAAGTGACCAAAGCCCTTGGAGGAGCCCAAAAGATCGTGAGTTGGATCCCAGACATTGGTTTTGCTTTTGATTGTGACTGTGCCCTGATATTTTTCCCTCTTAAAGGAAAAATGTATTTTAATAGAGCTCACAGTTAAGAGACTTTAAATTTTAAAAGATATTAGACATTTTAAATTGATTAAACTTTTAATATGTAAAGACTGTAAGACTTTAAATCTTGGGGATAAATAAAAACATAAGGGTTGAGGCTTAATAGTGATGTATTTGTGTGTCAAGTTGACAAGGGGTCAATTGTACTGGCTAGTTTTGTGTGTCAACTTGACACAGGCTGGAGTTATCATAGAGAAAGGAGCTTCAGTTGGGGAAATGCCTCCATGAGATCCAGGTGTGGGGCATTTTCTCAATTAGTGATCAAAGGGGTGGTGCCATCCCTGGGTTGGAAGTCTTGGGTTCTATAAGAGAGCAGGCTGAGCAAGCCAGGAGGAAGCAAGCCAGTAAGGAACATCCCTCCATGGCCTCTGCATCAGCTCCTGCTTCCTGCCCTGCTTGAGTTCCAGTCCTGACTGCCTCTGGTGATCAACAGCCATGTGGAAGTAAGCTGAATAAACCCTTTCCTCCCCAACTTGCTTCATGGTCATGATGTTTGTGCAGGAATAGAAACCCTAACTAAGACATGTATTATTGAGATTTATAAATTTTTCTTTATTAAAATATTTTGAATGTAAAAAGCTAAGTAAATATGTACATTTCTATATCAAACATTAACAACTCCTGCAATGTATGTTTAACTGTTGAACTGGGATAACATTTAGAAGTTTCCAGTGAGTGCTATTAGCAAGAAGCAGAAGACATGGAGGTGAAAACTTGTTAGGGTCTAAAAATGAAAGGAGACTTTAAGGCATAGGACCTGCCACTCCTCGGAGCTTACTTTGTGATGTGTGGTAGGACGAGGAGCGCAAAGGAACTCCTGCATCTTGGAAGGGATCCAGCAAAGACACTGACTAATTTGGGAGATGAAGGGATTGTCTTCTGAGGAGCGGCTTAGAGGGTTTAACATGCTTCAGTTTTAAAATAAGGCGAGTGAGGAGAGTTCTATAGATAGCCAGCAAGCCGACCGTATGAACTTGTACTTGGTACAAAAGGAAACTCAAAGTCACACAGCAGAATTCCTTCCTCTTTTATTTCAAACACAATAAGCCTAGGAATATGCAAGGGGGAGGGGTTAAATTTTTCTTATACGATATATATTTACATAATTTTTTAAGGGAAAAAATCTTCAGTTCTCATATCATTTACTAAAGCAATAGGTTTAAGGAACAATTGCTCATATTATCAATTCATAATATAGTCAAGAAGTATGACTGTCCCATGACAGTGCATTTAAAACAGTTTCCCAGAAAATCAATCAATCAGTCAACCAATCAATCAATCAATAAGTGTGTACATGAGAAAAAAATTCACTTAGCAATCGCTTTGCAACTTCAATAGCATGTAACAAAATCTTCAAGCCTTTGTCACTAATATCATGCATTTTTTTCTGTATCACACACACACACACACACACACACACTGAGGGGCGGTAGGGGGAACTTTGTGTAATGATTTTGTCGAGTTATCGGTCATGTTTTTGACAGGCTGTATCATCCAGGCTGGCCTCAAATTCTTGATTCCTGCCTATTCCTAGACTTTCAATATAGCTGTGCAGAACCATGCTTGGCTTCATTCTTCAAATTATATTTGAGTTATTGTCTTTTTGAGACAGGTTTTTTTATGTAGCGCAGGCTAGCCTCAAGCTTGTTGCGTAGGGGAGGATTACCTTGAACTCTCAGTCTTCCTGTCTCCACCTCCTCAGTGCTGGATTATAGGCATGAGCCACCACTCTGGCTTTCATTCTTCAAGTTTTTTTCTAATTTGTTCTCTTTGGGATTTTGAATTTCATTTTGGACCCCAAGTTTCTGATTTTTGTGACTTAGTTAAAACTCAGACCCTTTCTGTCTTAGTCAGGGTTTCTATTCCTGCATAAAACATCATGACCAAGAAGCAAATTGGGGAGGAAAGGGTTTACTCAGCTTACTTCCACATGGCTGTTGATCACCAAAGGAAGTCAGGACTGGAACTCAAGCAGGTCAGGAAGCAGGAGCTGATGCAGAGGCCATGGACAGATGTTTCTTACTGGCTTGTTTCCCCTGGCTTGCTCAGCCTGCTCTCTTATAGAACCCAAGACTTCCAGCCCAGGGATGGCACCATCCACAAGGGGCCCTACCCCCTTGGTCACTAATTGAGAAAATGCCCCACACCTGGATCTCATGGAGGCACTTCCCCAACTGAAGTTCCCTTCTCTGTGATAACTCCAGCCTGTGTCAAGTTGGCAAACAAAACCAGCCAGTACACCTTCCTACTATGTATAGGAAAGTCTGAGAGGAAACCCATCACTTTTAGCAGTTACATTGTTTCTGATGAAAGTTTTAATATTCAGCTTAGAGACAGCTCTGGTTTTAAGTAGAGGCTCCTGATTAAGGTTGGCGGTAGGGGGACTGGAGAGATGGCTTAACGGTTAAGAGCACTAACTGCTTTTCCAGAGGTCTGAGTTCAATTCCCAGCAACCACATGGAGGCTCACAACCATCTATAATGGGGATCTGATGTCTTCTGCTATGTCTGAAGATAGTTACAATGTACTCAGAAAATAAAATAAATAAATCTTTTTTAAAATAAAGAGTTTAAAGGAAAAAAAAAAAGGTTGGAGGTAGGTTCTGGAATTCCTTCACACTCATAGCTGATTCTATCAGGGGAGATTATTAAAGGAGAGAATGCACCCAGAGAGCAGGCAGAAGAGATATTTACACCAGTGGTTCTCAACCTTCCAGTGCTGCTACCCTCTATACAGTTCCTCATGTTGTGGTGACCCCCAAACCATAAAATTATCTTCCTTGCTTCTTCATAACTAATTTTGCTACTGTTAACATTCATAATGTATCTAATATGTATCTAATATGTATCAGGATAGCTGATATACAGACTCCTGTGAAAGGGCTGTTTGACTCCCAAAGGGGTCGCTCGCCACATGTTGAAAACTTCAGTATCCTTCCCCTTCATCCCCGTCTCCATCCAAACAGTGGTCTTAAATAAATGTGTTCACATTCTTTCCGGCAAAGGCTAAACTATGCCTCTCTATTTCATGTGCTGATGCCTAGCTCTATGATGGTATTACAGACTTGTGGAAATCGCTTGGTTAGAGTGAAGTTCTGAGGGTGAAGCCAGCACATGGCATTGATGTCTTTACGGGGAAAAGATGCCAGAGGCTGGCTCTGTGTGGGTATCCCTCTCAACCTTGCAAGAACAGAAGGAGAAGGCAGACGTATACCAGCCAGGACAAGGACTCTCACCAGAACCTGGTTGTGCCAATGATGCCCAACCTTAGACTTCCAGATTGCCAAAGTACAAAAAAGTAAATCTTGGTTGGTTGGTTGGCATCTAATTATGGCCCTCTGAGTTGACTAATAGTGCATTTAAGTTGTTTTTACCCAGGCCTTCTTTTCTTTCTTTCTTTTTTTTTTTTTTAAAGCTCTCTACCTGGGGTTTACTCCAATATTCTAATAAATTTTCTTAAATATTTTTAATGCTTTGTTATTACAATTTAAAACAATCTTTCTGGTGTTTATATTCATTGTGTGAAATGGCGATCTAAATATGATTGAGTTTTTTTTTTCCCCTCCAGTTTAATAGGAAGTCATTAAAATGGACAGGACTCATTGTCACTGCTCATCAAACAGGATGTAATCAAGAAAATACAGTGTAGCCACACCAGGTAAAATTGTTTTGCCTTATGAAGAGACAGTGCTACAGAAGAGGAGAACTCTTAGCCCACCATATTTCAGTCAGGGAGTACATATCAAAGATACATTGAAATGATCCACATGAGACAGGTATTGACAACCATACTGACTGAGCCAATTAAAAGTCTGACTCTTCTTTTATTGATGACCAGACTAGAGAGGAGGCTCATACCTCTAACAAGTCTCTTGGTGCCCCTATTTAGGGGTAGAGCATTTTTTAAAGACAAAAACACAAAGGACATAATTCACACCAAAGTTAGATAAGGGTTAAAGTAGCCTTGAATAGAAGGTCACAGGAATTATTTAAGACATAACATGACAATTATTGTTGACTTATATCTTCTTTAATTATTTTAGTTTAATTACTATTTTGGCTCACACCTTGGACCATAGTCAATCAAGGTCAACGATATCTCAAGGGTGCTACCAAGGCAGACCTGATCTTGGAGAGGAGGTGGTCAGAAGGCTGGGAACTGACTAAGACAGCATTATGTTATACAATTCAACATAAAGAACTGAACATTTTCAACACTAGAAAACCAAAACTTCCAGTAAAAAAAAAAAAGGCCAAGGAAATTAATGGGTATTTATCAAGAAAAGAAATGTGAATGGCCAACTTGTTTTTAAAAGTGTTCAACGTCCTTAGCTACCAGGGATAGGCAAAGTAAAACTACTGTGGTGAATTACTATCATCTAGAAAGCAAATGCTGTCGAGGAAGTGGCAAAGAAGCCTTATCTACTGCAGATGGGAGAGGAAACTAGTACAGTTACTATGGAAACCATGATGGTGGTTAAGCACACTAGCTTCTCATGAAGAAGATCCAGGTGAAATTCCCAGCACCCATAGGGCAGTTGGAATTAAAGGCATTCACTACCACCCTTCCCCCCAGGCTAAAAATCAGACTTTTAGAAAATGATTTATTTATTTATTTTATGCATATGAGCACACACTGTAGCTGTACAGATAGTTGTGCACCTTCATCTGGCTGTTGGGAATAGACTTTTTTTTTTCTTCTTTTTTTTTTGTTGTTGTTTTGTTTTGTTTTGTTTTTGAGACAGGGTTTCTCTGTGTAGCCCTGGATGTCCTGGAACTCACTTTGTAGACCAGGTTGTCCTCGAACTCAGAAATCCGCCTGCCTCTGCCTCCCAAGTGCTGGGATTAAAATTAAAGGTGTGTGCCACCATTACCTGGCTCTTTTTTTTTTTTTTTTTTACAAGACAGGGTTTCTCTGTATAGCCTTGGCTGTCCTGGAACTCACTCTGTAGATCAGGCTGGCCTCGAACTCAGAAATCCACCTGCCTCTTTTTTTAGGACCTCTGTTCATTCTGACGAACCCTGCTTGCTCCCTGTTCGCTCCGGCCCAAAGATTTATTTATTATTATAAATAAATACACTGTAGCTGTCTTCCGACTTGCCAGAAGAGGACGTCAGATCTCATTACAGGTAGTTGTGAGCCACCATGTGGTTGCTGGGATTTGAACTCAGGTCCTTTGGAAGAGCAGTTGGTACTCTTACCCACTGAGCTATCTCACCAACCCCCAAAGGGAACTCTTGAAACCCTTAAGGGAATTTTGAAATCATTTCTACTACATTCTCCAAGCTACTCTCAAAGTGCCAGGCTAAGTGATCCCTCTGCCTCAGCCTCTACATGACTACATGCATGTACATGATGCCAAGGTGCCTGAGTAAAGGGCATTTTTTTTCTTCTGGCTGCTAAAAGTCATTGCCTGACTTTCTGTTGATTCTTAACTGCTTGTTTTTGGCCTTGCTTTATGCAAAAGTATTTCTTTCTTGATTGATTTATTGCTGTTGTTTTGTTTTGTTTTGGTGTGTGTGTGTGTGTGTGTGTGTGTGTGTGTGTGTGTGTGTTATGGTTAGCCAACATCCCCCTTTCCTGAGAGTCTGCAAATATACATTATCCTAATTTAAAATCTCACATTAACCATCCTATAAACCAGGCAGCTATTTGTCTTTGAACTCGGCTAGCCTTTCAACTCCTCCAATATCATTTTCTCTTTGTAGTGAAGTCCCTTGCTACCAACAAGTCCTCTGGGTCATAAAATACTCTCTCCAAGGACTGCAGTATTTCCTGGCATGTGTTTGCTTCAGTAAAATGATCAGTGTATTAAACGCCCGCAGGGCCTCTGCCGAAGCCAGAGAGGGCCCCACGACTCCTTCAGGGTATGTGTGAAATCTGCCGGTCACATAGACAGTCCTCGGCAGCACAGCACTCTGCAGAGCCTCTGTCCATTTCACACGGCATGCTCTGTGTGCCGGAGTGTCAGGGACTCTGGGAAAGGGATCGGTTTTTTTAGGGCCCTTCCACCACCACCGCAAACATCTCCATGTCGGAGGTTTAGCAGGCC
The DNA here is from genome assembly GCA_019843815.1 of Montemys delectorum. Lineage (NCBI taxonomy): Eukaryota > Metazoa > Chordata > Mammalia > Rodentia > Muridae > Montemys > Montemys delectorum. Next base: position 22,457 of record JADRCD010218778.1, read on the forward strand.
TCTAAGGTTAGTTTTAAATCCCTTATTTTACACCAGAGGAAACTAAGGCACAGACCACCAGCCAGGTTTCCTTCCAGCAACTCAGCTAGTTTACACCAGGCCCATACAGAGAACCTGAGGCCCTGACTTTAGATCCCAGATTCTTCAACTCCTTTAATGTATTAACTGACATCCCCATAGTGGACACAGGTAGGCTCTTTGTCCTTCTTTCAAGCCAGGTCTAACGTGACATTCAGAATCCTCTGTACTGTGGTTGACATTAACCGGTTGTCATCTGAAGGCAAAGAACCTGTTTGAAAAGCGAATAGCACGTTCAGTAGGAGAGAAGGCTTTCTTTACAGGCAGTATTCATTGAAAGTACTGTCCAGCCGCCTCCCTGTCTCCCCACATAGCTAACTTATGATGCTATTGAGGACTAGAGTTCCCATGCGTATATGAAAACTCAGCTTGGCACAGTGCTTGGTAGAACTAAGTCTGACCAGCTGTGCTCTCAGTCACAAGGGAAATTAAACAATGCACATTGGTGCCTGGTTTGGGACATTCTGTTAAAAATACACACCATTAAAGGCATACAGGTGGATGGCTTTACATAAAGCAGATTTTCCTTCTCTCCCTGAGGTGTCCTGCATCTGGATGTTGAAGGCAAGGGGGTCTGCGTAGCCTAGTCCTTTGGTGGGTCACAGTCTCATTAGTTCCTCTAGAGTTTCAGGCTGAGTGACCAAGTCTCATACCTTCTGGGACTGTCTTGGGTTATGTTTCTGTGCCCATTTGCCATCTTAATAATCACTGTTCTGTTTACTCATGGTGTTCTGGGCAAGCCATTTGCCATTGTGAATCAAAACATTGTCTGGTCTCTCTGACTTTCTTTACTTATGTCCCACATACATGTGGTGTGTGTGTGTGTGTGTGTGTGTGTGTGTGTGTGTGTGTGTGTGTGTATTTCACAAAGCTTTGAAATGATTCCCATGCTCCAATTCCAGAACACCTTCATCACTGTCAGAAAAAAGCCTTGCATTCATGAACATTCAGTTGTAATTCTACTTGTCCTAGCTTGTGGCAATCACTAAGCTATTTGCCAATGTTATATGTTTACCTAGTCAGGATATTTCATGAAAGTGGGGTTGAACAACTTGATTTTGTAACCCATATTTTATGGCTGGTTTCTATCCGCATTGTAGCATATCCGCTTGTTCTATTCTTGTTTATATGCTTGTAATTTTAAAAAGAGTATCTGTGTCTTGAAAATATTGCAAGTGCAATATATCTTAAAATAGACAGCTTTGCTATTCTTAGTAGAGAAAATGAAACAAAATATTTAACTTGGAATTCAGTTTGGCTAGTTAGCATTGTTGCACAAATACAATCAAAAAATTTTAATCTCATTAACTAAGAAATAAGGAAAATTAACAACTAAGATGAGCATAAAAATGATTGCCTTAATATACCTTTTTTTTCAAGTCTTAGTGAAAATTAAGAGAGAAGCTAGGCTCATGTAGTATGATTTTCATTTCTTTATTTTATCACCCAGAAAACTCTGTGCACTGCTGAGTCGGCACACGCATCTGTGGAACAGGCAGAGAACAGGAAAGAGCACGAGGCACAGCTGAATTTAGAAAGTTAGAGATGCTCGCATCTGCCACACGAGACGGACAGGAGAGTCCTTCCAGCAGGCGAGAGAGCAGAGCGCAGACAACAGATGTGAGAAAGGTTCCAGAGCTGTCAGGTTTCAGCATCCTTGTGCCGAAGAAGGGAGGCGCCAACATGATTGATGGTTGGAGCCTGTATAAAAAACGGTCCACATCTCAGCAGCTGCTTGTCACACTGACCCGCACCATCTCTCTGCTGCCCTTGGGGTTTCTGTCAACTGCTGCTAGAAAGGAGAAAAACTTTTGGAGAGTAATCTTTTGTTGTGGTCATGCCAGAACCCACTAAGAAAGAGGGTAAGAACACCTATAAATATTTTTATTATAGTCTCTAATATCTATTTTGGTATTTATTTCTAAACAGTTGTCTGATTGTTTTTTTTTTTTAAAAGACTATAAGACAGTAGAATTACTGGGGTGCAAAAATAAAAAAAAAAATGAGTGTGAAAAGTCCAGAAGGGTATATAACCAACTAAGAAATACCTGAAAAAGATAGTTTATAAAGCAATGTTGAGTCCAATGAGTAAATGGAAAATGCATTCTTCAATTTCAAGAGGTCCTTAAAATGATTAAATCAAAGATGTTAACTACGCACAGAGAGAAGGCTACATTTTCAAACTGATTTTTCTACTTTGTTTCTCTAAATTTCCACCTTGTGTTTGCAGTCTGCAGGGGTTGGGGCATGGGATGCTTTTTCAAGCACTTAATAAATTTAGTCAAGTTTTCAAATAATAAGAATCTGTGATATTATTTGTAGTTTTTCTTCTTTTTCACAGAAAGGCATTTGAAATATACAAATAAGAATTCTTCTTTGATTGTCCTTTGGGAGCCTAGCTTTGAAATTCTTGCTGGAAAAGAAAATCTTTCTGAATATGATTGGTAGATTGTGCCTCCTCTGAGTTTTGCTGCATACAATCTGAAAATATGTAGCCTTTAAAAAATAATTAAGAATAAAAAGGAAAGACAATTAAGGAACAGTCTTCATTAGAAGAAAAATTTCTCCTTTCTATAAAAAGATCAGTATTTTAAAATTGCTGGTTAGTAATATAAGTAAATTAGTGTTCGTGGTTAGGAAAATAGTGAAAATGTACATTCACATAAATACATTAACTAACTTTTAATGGAAGCATCTTTTATAAATATTACCTCATACTCTGGTTTCCCTTGGGATGATATAAATCTTTCATCCTTTACTAAAGATTACAGAGGAGAGGAATACCTTTGAGTCTTAAGCCAAGTTTTTGATGAGCCAAGTTTTTGACAAGCCAAGTTTTTGATGATTCATTTCTTTGGGACTAATACAAAAATGTAAACATTTAAATCAAATCCGTTTCACATGGGACTTTTGAATCTTTTTTTCCTTCTTCTCTGTTGATAAAAGCATACTTGCACACACGCATGGATATATGTACACAAGTTTAGCAGAGAACATGAAAACAATATGTAGGCTTTCTATTTTCAATTTTGAAAAGTGTTTGTTATCGTTATTGTGAAGAACTTTGCAAGAGATGGCACACGTTGAAGCTGAAGTTGAGCTAATAACCAAATTCTGAAAAGGCTTTTAAGTATTTTTCTTTCTGTAATTAGGTAGTCAGCGCTGACAAGTTGGGGCGATCAGTTACAGGTTGGCCCTATTTAGTGGCGGAGAGCATTGATGGATGAAGTCTTTCTCCCAAAATAACCACACCAAATGCATGCATTAATATGGGAACTTAATCCCAACTCTGGGGAAGTGTGTGTGTGTGTCTAACCCCTGCGAAAGTCTCTTATTTGTAACACAAATGATTTACATGTGTATTAAATGTACCCTTTTATCTGATGGGTCACTTGACCTGCCTCTTCAAGGCTTATTTGGATGAAATGCCTTTTATGATTCCTAACTGAAAACAGAAGATTATTTTAAATCAGTCTGAATGTCATCTGTTGTTTGAAATCCCAATTGAAAACGACAAGAAAGCTCGAAGATTAATAAGTCAGGTGCTAGGCTGCGGAACCAATAAAGCAAATTAAATTATTCTGCCTGCTGGATGAAGGGTTGGTTTGTGTTTGCTTTGGCGACTTGATCCAAATCTATTCTGCATTTAGAGAGAATGAAATTAGAGAGCTAGAAAGAAGATATATATTTTTTTACTCAGATATATTTTGTACATTTAAAATAGAAGTTCACATGAACACTAAAAGACTTTAGTCTCCACGAGTTTCTTTTGCTGTCAAACTATGTTTTATAGTCTGTGTAGGGGCCCCTCCACCCAAGACAGTAATTTTATACCCATAGATTCTTTGCTTAGTTTAAATTTGGCTGGTGGGAAGTGGCGTCCCCCAAAGCATCACTGATATATTTAAAAGCCATCGACCGAGGAAGTACAGAGATTTCCTTTTTAAATCCCCTTACCAGCAGAACTGATTGTTAAAGGAACTGCATCTCCAGTTTGCCTTCATGGGACTGTCACCTTTAAGGATCACTGTCGTTTACATCCTGAAGAACATGATAATTTCTGTGCTGCTCTGGTCTGTAGCAGCCACACACCCTGTAGATGGTTTCGCAGTTAACACTGCTGGCTGTTATCTCACTGAAGCCACCCTGTGAATGACAGCACCAAGAATAAAACATGCCCTTCATCAGAACTTCCTGTAGATATCCTCCCCCCCCCCCCCCCCCCCAAAGAACCAGACCCTCTAGCCTTGACAAATCTTCCTTCTCCTCCACAGCTGGGAACACTAGCCTGTGAGCCTCGATAGGATCTGGCAAAGAGACCAAGTTTTCAGCACCCAAAGGTGCAAAGGACATCTCACTTAGATGCTTCCAGTCTGCAGTGGCCTAGTTCAAGAGATCTGGTGTCAGTTCTTCGGGTAGCGGGTCATTCTAAGGAAGAGAAAGATGGGTGCAGCTTTGAACCTCAAGGAGAAAGTCTAGTGGAAAGAATTAGTATAGTTCCTGTTTGGACCCATGAAAATATTTTGGCTATCTTAAGGACTCCTTTGTAAACAAAAAGCATTGTTTTTCCTTGGATTTGATTTGAGTATCAAATCCAGGGCCTCATGCATGTTGGGTATGTGCTCCACTATTGAGCTACACCCTTGCCTAGAATAGGAGTAACTATTTCCCATTTTCTACCTTGCATTTCACCCATTGCATATGCATTTGGACAACTGTATTACTTATCCCATAGAGCTATATTACAGTCTAAGGCCATTATGTTTTTCTAATCAGAAGGTGAGAGAAAGCGTTGGAGGGAAGCTTCAGTTGGTAGGAATCTCCCAGAGTGCCTTGCCAATGGATTCACTATGTCTCCACTATTACTTAAGCCTGACTCTTCTCCATTTCAGAGAGTTCTATAAGGTGACTTCTGCTCATCTTTGTGGATAACTGCCCTTCTGGGTCCTAATATGCAAGGACGTAACCTGTCACTGGAAAATTTCCTTTTTCCAGGCAAAAAGAAACTACCAACCTAAAAATTAATAAAGTTTCAATAACCTTTCTTCTTGGGATAGAATCTTTTATTAGTTTAAAAATAATATGGGGTTGGTGAGGTGGCTCAGCAGATAAAGGCAATTGCAACCAAGCTTATCAACTGTAGTCCCATCCATGAGACCTACACTGTGAAAGGAGAGAGTCAACTACCACAAGTAGTCCTCTGACCTCCCCCAAGCTCACAATGGCACACACAGGCCCACATTGACGGACACACACACAATAAAATGTAATAAAAATTATACAAACAAGGTGAATGACTCTTAAACACCTAAAAATTATTCTACCTCTGCAGCATGTAATGATGAAAGAAAGCCACAAGGCCTGGTACTTTAGAATCTGCGTGGAGTTGTTGACTCTTAGACTCTATCCAACCTTGAAAGATTCTTTTCTCACACATGGGATTGAGGTCTCAATATGAACTTCATTTTTATCACATGGTGTATCTGGTGCTGTTATATTTTGCATACATAACTTGTCAGAAGAGATCAAACCTTAGACATTGATCAAAATATATGGTGGAGTCGTAATTTTCTCCTCTTTCATGCCAGATCTTTTCTTTAATGGTGAAGGCACAGGACAATCCAGGGTTCTTTATGGCTGCAATGGTAAAAGTGTATCCCAATAACTTCCAGAATCAAAGCCATGGCTTTTCAGCTGTATCGACATTCAATGTACAATCCCGGCTGTGTCTATGTGGGCTTTTTCAGTGGAAGCAGGAGGGAACACGGTCACGGGGATAATTTTCAGTCTGGAAGCTTGTCTCACTTCCTATACTTTTCTTTCCTGGTCCCTAGAACATCTTAATGTTCTGGGGAGTCCAAAACCTAATCTGAATCTCAAGCGGCATCCTTCACCTCTTGCCTATTTCTCGGCGTGGCTTGGGGTTTAGTCATCGCCAGAAAAGGAGGCCAGTGATGGGAAGCCTCCCTCTCATATTTACTCGTTGACCTTCAGACTCCACATGCAAGCCACTGGATGTCCCAAAATAAATTTGATTTGGAAAAATACATATCTATATCTATCTGTAGATTATATATAATAGTGCAAACTATACATACGGCATATACTATATATAATACTATAGATTATATAATAGTTAACATATAATCTTAAATTAGAGTGAAGTTAATCATTTATAAGAAGCAAGATAAAAGAATAGAGGAGAAAAGGGGAGGCTTTTTTTTCTTTTTCTTTTTTTTTTGTCAAGAGCATCTGTTTTCCTTCTAGCTCTACACAATCACGTTTGTCAAACCAAAGACTCAGATGAGAAATGTAGGCATTGTACTGTCAGGTGTGTTGCAGCAGCACATGTGTAGAATCCCAACCTCCAGGAGGCTGAAATAGGAGAACGGAGACTTCAAGACCAGCCTGGGCTACATAGTAAGATGCAATCTTAAAAACAAGACAAAAAGAAATGATTGGAACAAGTACTGTAGTGTTAACCCCAACCTATTCAGAAAAGAACTGCCTCAAAACTGGAAATTCCCAGTGCAGGCTTGGGCTGTCTGCTTAAGAAGGAATGTTTGAGGTAGATGCACCTTGGAATGCTTGGCAGAATTCTTCTTTCTTAGTGCCTGCTTTTATGATCATCTGTACTGCACCTGTTAGGGAGATAAATAAAGGACTGGGTGACTCTCTCCTCTCCATCTCTCTAAATAAATAGCTTAGGGGGGTGAAAAAAACTGTGGGAAAGCTTCTCTTCGAGTACGGCTAAAGATGCTTCCCTCTTGTTCCCAAGGAGTTTCAAATAGCAGGAAAGTCAAGGGTAAGGGGATTGATTGGTAAACACGTCCAATGCTCCCTGCTTGTCTGGCAAGCTTAAGAGAAAGGAAACTTGTCAAGTACTTAGATTTTCTTGGTGGCTTGCTTTATTTGGGACCTGAGACGTGGCTGCGGCCCTCAGAGGTTTTCATTTTTGTTCAAGTGGTGTCTCCCTCGGTAGCTCATCCTGGCCTTGAATCTGCCATCTTCCCCCCCTCAGCCTCTCCAGGGCTGAGACTACGGACCAGCACCATCTTTCCCAGGTTTCAAGTATTTACTGTCAAGGTTGATAGGAACACATGGTTTACAATGTTTCCTTATCGATGGCAATGTAAAAGACTAGCCTCCAACATTCATGTTGGAATAAGCTACCCAAACTGAAGTTACTTTCAAATAAATCATCTCCTTAAAAATGTGAATGAAACGATCCTCTTTAATACTCTTGCAAATACATTCTTTTAAATCTTAGGGGATCTATGAGAGGAAGTAGGTATAATGTTATTGCTATTGCTTTTACAGACATAAAAAGCATGCTTGTTCTTTTTAACATAAATTGCTAATGACCAGTTTATTTTAAAATGATAACTTAGAGTCTTTATGGGCCTCTAAAGAAGATTTTACTATTATTAAAATTTTCTATTTTTACCAGCACGCCTTCCTAATTTTCTCTATGAAGCCTCTATTAAGGGACACTAAGATGACTCTTGGCCATCAGTGACTTCTGTGCTAATTCTAACTCTAGGCCACATCTCTAGATGCACTTGTGTGTGTTAGAAAACAAGTAACAGAGTGAAAGTCTTAGCGATAAGAAATCAGCCCTGTCTCACTGTCACTCAGCGCTAGTTCTTGATGCAATGAGATTTTTTTTTTTTTCTCCTGAAACTCTTCAGTTGGTTCAGAGTGTAGCATCCTGGGAAAACTCAATAATTCCCCAAGAAGTTACTGAATTGTGTTATTCTGAGTAGGTAAATTGTGAAGAATCTAGTTTTCAGTCAAGAGTCATTTCCTCAAAATTGCACACCTATTAACAAAAACCAAACTATGAAGAAGCAAGACCTTGACATTTAATTCCCCAGAGGCTGCAGATTACTGCATGAACAGAGAGAATATGACCTCTGTCCCCATAGGTTTTATTTTTATTTTTACTTAACAGACAGCTCCCCTAAATCAAAATGATGATATTGTCTTGTCCCACCTGAATCTGTCCTGCATAGACAGGGCCAGGCTTTAACTTACAGAGACTGCACCTGCACAGCCACACAGATAGACAATAAGCCAAATTTCACGCTCTTCCCATGCATAAGGCGGAGCTCTTACAGTCTGCATGTGATTGCAGGGGCAGCTTCTAGATCTCATAGGGGCAGGTGTAGATAGGCTGAGAAAGTTAGCAGGGAGCAGGCGAGGTTCATCCCGCCCCGTGTGTATCTCTCCCTCTAAGATGAGTTCACAAGAAGCCAACTATAAGCTGACTCTGATTGTGCCTTTCAAGTTTAAATCCACTTCGATAAGACTTTTGCCCTTTTATGCTCCCTAAGAATCTTTTTATAGGCCTGTTTGGCATACAAATGAAATATCTAAAGTTACATTTCATATGTCAGATGTTAGTTCTTATGGGTTTATTTTACTCGAATTTATTTGTCTGTTTGGGCTAATCATCTTTCTTCTTCAAAGTCATTCAAGCCTTCTCTAGATAGCATCAAAAATCTCCTCCTAAAATTCCCCAGGATGCTCTGCTTATGGTCTTTGTCTTTCATAAAGTGTCATGCCGTAGCTGATGTCCTATTTATATCGAAAATTGTCTTACTCATAGAATTGAACATTTTAGTTTATCATGGTTGGGGCTAGATGTCTTTATGATTGTCCTGTATATACTTGGCCTTTTAAAATATATATTAAATGATATTCTTATCAAGCATCTCTATGTGGTACTAATGGAACACCCTAGAAAGCTTAAATTCCTGCTGAGCCGCGTACTTTCCGTATACTTTCTACACCTCGCTCCTCTCATTTCTAAAATGTGATTAAAACAATACCTGACTCGAAAGGTCTTTGTAACTGGAAATAAATCAGATCAAGTGCTCAGAACAAGGCCTACCATATAGCAAAACTACAGGCAGTGAGCCCAGAACCCTTGCCAGACATAAGGTATTAAAAACCTTGCACGGGATAAAAGCTTTGGTATTTCCAACAACATTGGCTGCTTCTTCCCAACCTATTGTTAGTTTATAACACTTGACCAGATAAAAGTTGTTTTGTTTTTTTGTTTTAGTTGTTGGGTTTTGAAATAGAGTCTTGCTCTGTAGTCTTGGCTAGCCTGGTTCCTTCTGTGGAGCTCTGGCTGGCCTTGACCTTGGCAGTCCTCTCCCCTCTGTTTCTTGAGAGCTGGGGTTACAAGCAGGCAGTGACACAATAGTTGGAGCTGATATTATTGTGATGACCATTGCTGCCACCAGGAGTATGTGCTTATTTTAGTCAAAGTGAAAAGATCTTACTTTTTACACAGTTACAGATTTAAAAAGGGGTGTAGACTCCAGGGTCTCTGTTGTGTTCCCATTGAAGCTGAAGGGTCTCCAGCTGTCAGAAAGAAAAGGACACTAAAGCTGTTTCTTTACATGTCCTTTCCCACTTAGATGAAAATGTCATCTTGAATAGTTGAGCCTATAACTGTAAGTCACCAACAGTTATGACTTGGGTTTGAGGGACATAAGATTTCTCTAGAGCTGCCTTTAGCAGTCGGTCTTCCTGACTCTGAATTTTTCTCAGATAACTGCATAAAGAGATAGTCTTGACTGCACACAGATGGGATGTGTAACAAATTGATTGCCACTAGTTTATTGCTCTGGAATCTTACTTATTTTCATGATCCCATCTGGCATCAGGACTCTCTTTCCTCTATTTTAAAAAAAAAAAAAAAAAAAATCACCCAAAGTGAGTCCCAGCAGGTACTTGGGTTGAAGGCCTTGAAGGGATTTATCCCATAACCTCTGACTACAAACCAAGTCAATAATGCAGATCACTATGCAAATCACTTGTGAAATTTTTTCCTTATGATGTGTGCTAAACTATCTCAGTTTCTTAAAATTGTGTCCAGCTTTATCCGGTGGCCATTTTGACCTCATTTGATTATCTTTGGAAACAGGAGTTAAAGAAACAAAGTCATTGTCCTGGGTGAACTATCTTGTACTTGTTGCTGTGACGACGCCTGTATCTCTGTCCCCTTTCTGTCGTGAGTTGAAATAAGCATAATTTGAACAAGAACACAAGCTAACTGAGAGGTTTTTTTTTTTTTTGAAAGCCCTGTGGATTTAGGGAAATTCCATCAAGTTGAAGTGTGAGTCATCGAAATCTTCAAAACCCATGCACAATTAAACTTTGTCTATTCCAAGTCTTCAGCAACATGTGGCCACAGCAGATAAATCTGGATTACATGGGTTAAGCCATTTTAAAGAGTAGGGCTGTCTGCAATGCTAAGGGTTGACTTTGTTCTAGAACCTGGTAATCTTTATCATTTTAATCACTACTGGATAGAAATGTTTCTAAAACATAATATCTCTGTACTTAAAAACAAAAAACAAGAAAACAAAAATAAAAACAACATCTACATTTTAAAAGAAGCTAATGGGAGCCAGGTGTCCTTACCCAGGCCTGGAATCCCAGAAGTTAGGAGACAGAGACAGGAAGATTAGTAGTTCAAGGCCATCCTTGGCTACATAGCAGCTGTAAGGTTAGCCTGGGCTACATGAGATTCCATCTCAAAAACCAAAAGTGAGCAACAAATCACAGCGCATGTAATTTAACTTTGCCTTACACTACAGATTCTGTAGAACGTGTTATCCCAGGAACCCAAACTACTGGTTTTTGTGACAAATGAGTTTGTGTTTGTATTTTGAGTCACCATCAAGTAATTAGTAGCTCTGCTGTTGTACTTGCTGGAAGTTTGCTTTATTGTGCCGTCCATCCCTCAATGAAACCCCGCCTTCTGCTGTTATGCCCATGGCCCGATGGACTAGCTACAGAGGGCTTAACGCATCCTTGAGAACAGCCACCGTTTAAGACAGCATGCACTTTCAAGGCCATGCAAATACAAGGTAGACACAGAAGGGCAAGCAACATCTTTAAAGTTGCTTATTTAGGCAACTTGCCTCCCCCAAAGCCAGTGTTCTGTGCTTGATCAAGACTTGGATACATCTCAGGGACCTTCGTGAGGCAGCTTAAGAAGCTGCCTACAAATGCACTTGCCTCCCCAGTGGCCCTCGTAGCTTTGAGACCAGCAGCTCTTACCTGGATAAGTGAATAAGGTAGATGGACGGAATATTAAGGAGGAAGCAATATTGAATGATATTGTCTCCGTCATTGCGCCCATAGGAGAACAAGCTGCTACCGCCCAAGTCATTTTACAGCTTTGTTTCGTTTTCCAACAAATTTGTATTGATTATTTGGGAATTTCACATAATGTGCCCCATCACATTCACTTCCAGTCCGCTCAGGTCCTCCCTCTTTTGAGACCTCACAAAAAAAGGAGGAGAGAGAGGAGGGGAAGGATGAGGAAGAAGAGAAGAAAGAGGAGAGGAGGAGGAGGGAGAAAGAAGAGGAGGACAAAGAGGAAGAGGAAGAAGAGGAGGTGGGAGAGGAGGAGGAAGAAGAGAAGAAAGAAGGAGAAAAGGAAGAGAAGGAGAAAAGGAGGAAGAGAAGGAAGGGGGAGACAACCAAGTTTCTTTAAAAAAAAAAAAATAATAATAATAAATCTTTAAACAAATGAGTAACTGCAGCTGTCTTCAGACAGACCAGAAGAGGGCATCAGATTTCATTATGGGTGGTTGTGAGCCACCATGTGGTTGCTGGGATTTAAACTCATGACCTTTGGAAGAACAGACGGTGCTCTTACCCGCTGAGCCAGCTTACTAGCCCAACAACCAAGTTTTCAAACAGGGTCTCACTATGTAGCATTGACTGTCCTGGGACTCACTTTGTAGACCAACCAGACTGGTCTTGAATTCACAGAGATCTACCTGCTTCTGCCTCCTGAGTACTGGGATTAATGACTTGTGCCACCATATTTGGCTACATTTTTTTTAAAAGGGTTATTTATTTATTGTTTATTTTATGTATATGGCTATTTTACCTGCATTTACATCTGTGTACTCCATGCAGAGCCAGAAGACAGTGTCGGATCCCCTGGAACTACATATAGTTGTGAGTCATCATTTGAGTGCTAAGAATTGAACCTGGGGGGCTGAAGAGATGGCTCAGTGGCTAAGAGCACTGACTGCTCTTCCTGAGGTCCTGAGTTCAATTCCCAGCAACCACATGGTGGCTCACTACCATCCATAATGGGATCTGATGCCCTCTTCTGGTGTGTCTGAAGAAAGCAATGGTATACTCATATACATAAAATAAATAAAGCCGGGCAGTGGTGGCACATGCCTTCAATCCCAGAATTTGGGAGGCAGAAGCAGGCAGATTTCTGAGTTCGAGGCCAGCCTGTTCTATAGAGTGAGTTCCAGGACAGCCAGGGCCACACAGAGAAACTTTGTCTCAAAAAAACAAAATAAATAAATCTTTAAGAAAAGAAAAAAAGAATTGAACCTGGGCCCTCTGTAAGAGCAATTTCACATTTTTATCAATCAAAGCTCCAAATGAAGTATACATCATGAATTTATTCACATTAAAAAGACCTTACCCTATTCTCACCTAGATACATATTTCTCTCTCTCTCTCTCTCTCTCTCTCTCTCTCTCTCTCTCTCTCTCTCTCTCACACACACACACACACACA
>JADRCD010218779.1:3296-24053 GCA_019843815.1 Montemys delectorum
CTGAGAATAAAACACCAATACACATCAAATGAGTATGTCAGGTCAACAGAAGGGACTGAATTGAGCTGGAGCTCATGGGACAGTCAGCAGTCCTTGGCTTGTTGGTACTTTGACACAGATCAGAGGAAGCTGGTGCCATCTGAGAGTCAGATATCCAACTCTCTGTGGGGTCCAAGTGGAGTATTTTTACTGTTTACTCAGTCTGTTGTCTCCAGTAAGTCCTTGGTCATGGTTTTCCTGACATTTTAATATGCCATGTGTCCCTATTCACTCTCAATAATTTATACAGTACTTACAGTGCTTTAGTTTTTACTCCTGGAACTGTGTCAGGTATTGATCTGTGCCACATGGGAGGTGCCAGACAGATGCCTTGCATGTGTCTACCCAGGTGCAGAGTCATTCTCTGTCCTCCAAAGGGAATGAAAAATGGCTTGTAAATGCAATGTTAACAACCTAAAAACAATAGTTCAAATTAGAATAAAACAGGCTATGGTTGTTCACTGTTCTTTTTCCCAAACTCAATGAAATCAGGATGTGTCTTGGAGTAACTCATTTTGTTTTTCCTGAGCAAAATATTCTTTTGTCTTTATGGATCTTGGTTTAACAGTGTTTAAGAGGTGGCCAGTCATAATATATTGCCCTAAAAATGAGATATAGTGCTTATAAACATAGCCTCCAGAGAAGCTAGGTAAGCTCAGGAAATAAACAACTCGAGGGCTTCAGGAAGTCCCTGAAGCTGACTAGATACAGTCTACCCATTTCTCTCAAAACTCACTTAGTCAGTAAAGACTTCTCAGAGACACAGACTAAGCAAGCCACCTAAAAGCAGGACCATCTGCGATGCCTAGAAAAGGGCGAGACTGATAGAGCTAGCTTCTGAAAGAGGCTCAGACCACCTGAGCTGTCTGAAGAAGAAACTTTCCATCCTTTTGAAGTGCCTTAAAATCATGCAGTGAGCTTCAGGGTTTCATCTTTCGTTAGCAGCCACCCATGCTGGGGTGAGTTTATTTTTGGGGATGCAGCTGTTGCTGTTTCTTTTCTGTTCCTGTCAGTAACCCCAGCAATGCTCACTGGCTCACCAAGTTGGACTTTGGTGGTATCCTTACTTTGATCTGTTGTTGGTTCCCCATCTGGGATGAGTTGGCATTCTTCACATCTTCCCAGGAATAGTGTCACAAAACATAAACCTACAAGGATCTACTCAGTAATGGGATGGTGGCCAGGAAAGTTACATGGCCTCTATAAAATCCAACTTCCAGTACCAGTAGCACAGACAGAAAAAAAAAACCCAAACCACTACAATACTGACAAATTAAATGTATGCATTAAAGTAAGATTTGCAAACACTGCTATGTCTATTTTCAAAGAGTTTAAGACGACATACCTCAGACGTGTGGTGATGGGAAGGTCGGATCCTTGCTTGAGTCACATCACAGCCATTTGCACTGCAGCTTTCTCAAACTTATAATTGTGCTTATGATTGTGATGTTCCTTCTTGTACCTTTTGGTGTCCTGTGCCTAGAATCTTTTATGTCTAATTTAATCTCATCGTCTAATCTTTTGTGTCTGTTCAGCATTCACCAGTGCTCCAAAGCTCATAGCAAATACTTCTCAAACACAACTGACTTCGAACTCTTTCTCCAAAATCTCATGGCTGACACACGTCTAGGCTTTTGGGAAAGCATTATCAGGCATGTCTCCCTTCTTCTATATTTTGTGAGTTGCTTCAGGGTGTGGTTATACTATTTTTAACTCATTATCATTATTATGTCTCATGGCACATGAAACTGGAGTGGACATCAAATTTTTAGTGAATGAATAAATGAGTAAAGAAAAAAAATGAGTTGCATGTTAAGATGCTAGAGCTAGGCATATGGGAGCTCTGTTTGGTTCTCAGTTTCCTGGGAAATTTCCATTCCTCTTATGGAGAATTGGAGGTGAACAAATCTACTGACCCTAAGAAGCCCTGGCTCAGACTCAAAGGGAACCATCTGGAAGGCTGAGTTCAACAATAGGAAGTGGCTAATTACACATTTATCTCTTTCAAGTTATCTGAGTACTGAGATTGCTTCTAAATTTGTTACTAATACTCTCTCCTTCTCCCTCTCCCTCTCCCCTTTCTCTCCCTCTCTGTATAGGTGTGTGTGTGTGTGTGTGTGTGTGTGTGTGTGTGTGCATTGTTTGCCTACTTTGAAAGCCTGTGATAATGTTTTAATTCACATTAAATGAGGCATAGCATTCTAGGATGTCATACATTTTCATCATTTAAGCAATTATTTAACAAATACACAAAGCTAAGCATGATTGCTGTATGTAGCATGAGGTTAAGAGTTGGGAGTTTCTTGTTTAGATGGGATTTACAAATCTTGTCAAAATACAGGGAAGTTATATGAAAATAAATCAACAAATTTTGAGAAAATGTGTGCTTTATGTGAAATATTTATGACAAGAGGATAAAATTTCATAAATAATATGCTTTTATCATATTTTATGTTTAAAGTAAAAAGAACCACCTTATTATCTGCATGTTTTGCTGTTTCCCCCTGGACAATCCAAAGGAATCAGCTGGACACCCTTGATGGTAGCAGAAAAGGTTTAAAAGGCAGTCAGAGAAATACATTGAAATCAATAATTTTCTCAGAAAGAAATAGTAAGCTTAAAAATGGTAAGATTCCATTAGTAGTAATAAGAGATGTATATGACTCCCAAGAAGAATTCAAAAGAGCATTGCATGCCCATTTCAAGCTGTTGTGGACTGGGCTGATGTGAGCGTGAATATTAATCTGCAATCTGCCCTTTCTAGTCAGAAAGGCTTTTTTTTTTTGAAATTCTGGTCCATATCTGGAGATATCTATAAAGCAGAGAGAGCTAACCAGAGATGTCCAGTCTTTTGCAATCTCATAGCTTGCCCCCAGTGACATACCTCCTCCAACAAGATCTATCCTTCCCAATCAGTTTCACCAACTGACAGCTAATTATTCAAGCACATAAGCCCATAGGGGTCATAGTTCTTCAAATCTGGTCAGATAGTGACTTTGATGGCACCATTTTGGCTGCCACAATGATCACCCAGATGCTGTGATAGAGCGCTAACAACTTCCTCCAACTCCTAGCATCCCTGTAGTTCTCCCCCCCCCTTACCTCTGGAAACCACTAATCTGTTGTTTAATTATAGAATGTTATGTAAATGAAATCCATGTAGTGTTTTGAGACTGGTGCTATTCATTCAGCATAGTTCTATGGAGGATCTCCTTGTTTTTACATGTTTAATATTATTCCTTTGTCATTAGTACCAGAAATATACCACAGTTTAACCACCTGTCTCTTGAAGAAGATCTGGATGATATTCAGTTTAAGGGTTTAGTTTAGTTTAGTTTCATCTTTGTTACTATCACAAAACACCCTGGCCAAAAGTAACCTGAGGCTAAGGGTTTGTTTGGTTTACATTTCCAGGTCACAATCTAGCATTTGACGGAAGTCAGGACAGGAACTCAAGGCAGGAATCTTGAGGAAATGCTGCTTTTGGCTTGCTGTCTAGCCTAGTCTCTGGGTATGTGCTTAGCTAGCCTTCTCACACAGTCCAAGACTTCCTGCCTAGGGATGATATAACACACACTGGCTGGAACCCTCCTGCGTCAGTTAATAATCAAAACAGCCCCCAAAAGGCATGCCGCAGGCCAGTCTGATCTGGGAAATTGCTCAATTGAGGCCTTCCTCTCAGATGGCTGTGTCAAGCTGACAATTGATGCTAACAAGGATGGATGGGAGTGAAGGGTTGGAAAGTAAATAGGGTGGTGGGGGTGGGGGGGAAATGGGGTGTGTTGTGGCTAAGGCTGCTATGAACATCTGTGCACACATTTTTCTGTGAATATAGATGTTTATGGGCTAAATGTCCAGTGGTGACTTGGTTTAGTAACATAGTAGCTATGTGCTTTCTCTAAGAAGCAAACGAGCAAATAAAAAGCCAACGCACTGTTTTGCATTCCCACCAGAAACCTAGTTTTCAGTCTCTCCAGGTGTGCTCCGGATGAGAGGATCGACCTGTATTGCTGTATTTAGAAGATTAGATGTCTGAGGCCAGCCTGGGCTTCAGAGCAAGCCGGTCTTTAAAATAAGGAGAAAAAGCAAGAGAGAGGAGGGAGGAGAGGGGAGGGGAGAAAGAAGGACTTGTGATCCTGCGTCTCTGTATCATCTCTGGGGTTTCTTGTCATTGATTCTAGACATTCTGGTAAGAACGTTGTGACATCTTATTTTCATTCGCATGTCTTCAGTGAACTTGGACCTGCTTTTACATGCTTATTTGCCATGGATGCCTTCTTCTGAACTGTTGCTGCCTGCTGTTTATCCTTATTCAAATTGGTTTCATTGACTTTAATTTTCAAAGGATGAGAATTCTTTGTATTTTAGACATACTAGGTCTGTACCAGCTATGGACTTTACGAATAGTGTTCCTCATTCTGTGGCATTTATTTTTCATTCTCTCCATTGTCTCCAGATATAATTGTTTTATTTTTATTTTTTAATTAATCAATTTGGGGGAGATGTACAAAGTGATGGCTTTGTTGTATTTGCATGCATTTCTACAATTATGTATAACCCACCTCTGCTGTCCTCCCTTCTGCCCTCTGGGTTCTCCTCCTCTCATCCTGAACACTGCTCCTGTCTTCCTGTCATGTATCCCCCTTTACTCTCTCATTTCCCACCCTTTACACTCTTCTTTATGTCTTCTCTCATAATTAACTTTGTGCTTCTCTCTCTCTCTCTCTCTCTCTCTCTCTCTCTCTCTCTCTCTCTCTCTCTCTCTCACACACACACACACACACACACACACACAGAGAGAGATATATATTACATTTAAATCTAGTCTTCCTGGGTCTGACTTACTTCAGCCACCACAATGATCCCCTGTCCCATTCATTTTCTTGCAAATGTCGTAATCTCGATCTTCTTTGTAACTAACCGGGAATCCATTAGATATATTTATCAAATTTTCTTTCTTTCTCTGATTACACCTTGGCTATTGGGAATAGAGTAATGATCAGTATGGACCTGCAAATATCTCTGTGGCTTTCTGACATGGCATCCTCTGGGGACAATAGTCAGGAAAGGCACAGCTGGGTCATGGCTCTCTCTTTAGCTTTTCGAGAACCTCCCTATTGATTATACCAGTTTAAATTCCCACCAGTGGTGTGTAAGAGTTCTTTTTCCCTCACACTCTTGCCAGCATTCGCTGTTGTCTTGATGATAGCTGTTCTGTGAGATCTCTGTGGGTTTAATTAGCATTTCCCTGATTGCTAAGGAATTTGAACGATTTTTCAATTATTTATGGTCCATTTATATTCTTCTTCTTTTCAACTAATTAGTCCTTTTGTTGATCGGACTACAACTATTTGGGGCGTTTAATTTAGGGGGTTCCTTATGGAGCCTGGATGTTGATTCCCTGGCCTCTGTACATCTGTCAGTGATCCTTCTCCTACTATGTTGGCTCTCTGTTCATCGATTGATTTCCCCTTTGCTTTGAAGAAGCGTTGAAACTCTATGCATTTGTCAGCCCTGGGAGATTTTGCTGCTGCTGCTCCAGTCCTTCTTATGAAGCCCTTGTTTATAATTGTCTCTTAAAGCATTATGCCCTGGCTGTTTCAGGGTCTCATGTCTCCCGTGAACATGACTGATCTGTTTTAAGTTGTTTTTGTGTAAGGTGAGAGATATGGATCTAGTGTCACTCTCTCCAGTGCGGGACTCTATTTGTCTTGGCACCATTACTAATGCCATTGAACTCGAAAGGAGTGCATCAGCAACATTTCCATCTGTGCTTTATACTTTTGCCTTCTACAGCCTGTACCTTAGCCTTGCATTTATATTAACACACGTACCACATTTTATTCTTAAGGTGTGAGATTTATGGCTGACTGATTAGTTCGCCTGGGTATAGCCAGTTCCTTCACACTATCCTGTAAAGTTCAGGCTTCCCTCATTGAACTCCTTAAGTACTTGTTGGATGCATTTGTGTCCGTTTCTCAGATACTGGATATTTTCTGTTCCATCAGATACACTGTGTCAGTCCCTATAGCTGTGTGGTAATTCTTGAAACTGGCTGTGCTCATCCTGCTTTATCAGAACCATTGCAGCCAGTCTAACTTCTTCATCTTTCCATGTAAAGTTTAGAATAGTATCCTCATGGGCAAAGAATCTTGCTCTAGTTTTCATAAGCCCTGCACTATATCTGCATATCACTTGGTGAAAATGGGACACATGTTACAATTTCACATTTATAAGCACAAAGTTTGCTCAGACCCTTATTTCAGCACTTATAACATTTCACATGTAAGTTCTGCACTTGTAAGTTTTGTGTAATTGACACTTACATGTTTTGCTTTTGAGCCTCAGTAAGTAATTATTAGTGTATTTTTTAATTTCACCTGTGTGATCACTGCCAATCTATGAGAATGCAATGGAGTTTGGTTTGGTTTCCTTGTTCTACCTTTATTTAAGCTAAGTCTAAGTTCCAGGAGGGGTTCTGGTTTTGATAGAAACTTTAGAAGCCCCTACAAAATGAATCAGGATATTTGCAAATAGAATGTCTCTTTTAGCCTTGAATGATTTCCAAGATCAAGTCAGCTTCACATCCCTGAAATAAGTCTTACTAGTTCATGGTATAAAATGTATCTTATATATTACTAATAATAATTTATTGAGGTTTTTCACATGGGCACTTCTGAGATATAGGAATTTTTAGTCTTTATTTGTATTTTATTGGTTTTCCCCCCTTTTGTTGTTTGGGGAGGTGGAAATATTTAAAACTATGAATTCACTTTTGCTAACAACAGAGGTGAACAAATCACTTACCATTGTGTATGTCATGGTGGTTTGCAGTTTTTGAGAAATTTATGTGCCTCTTCTGAGATCTCAAACATATATAGACCTACCCTAAGTAGTATTATCTTGTCTACAAGGTCTACAAGGTATGTTTCATTCCTAAGAGCAATACTTTGAATCATATCTTCTTTATTTTAGTTGGTTAAAGCTTTGGCACTTTTATTTGCTTTTTAAAAACTCTTTTATGATACTCACTGAGGCATCGCACCAGAGCCTTATGTAAGAATTAATGAGTTTTCCATTACTGACAAAATAGCTTGGAAAATCAGCTTACAGCAGAGCAGCTTTATTTTGACTAGTGGTCCCAGAGGTTTTCTATCATGGTACTTGACTCTTCTTGTTCAGAGACTGTGGCAATAACAGGGTATGTTGTGAATCAAAGCCTTGAGGTGCACAGAGGCAAAGATAGAGCAAAGACTACTATATACCCTCCTTAGGACACACCTCCAGCAAACCTACTTTCTCCAACCAGGTTCCCTCCCAGGAAACCTCATCACATGAGGCATTGGGGAGCATCTCCCATCTAAAGCATAACAACCCCCAGAAGAAGAACTTGGCTTCTGGTGATGTAATAAGGTTGGAATGCGGGGCTGTATCTGTTTTTTTGTTTGTTTAAGTATTTGCTAGAAGGAGTAGAGTGCTGTTATCTAAAACATCCTGGCATGCTGCTCTACCCTTTTCCCCATGCTTTGGTTAAGGAGAACACTTCTCATTGTTTTGTTTGCTTGTTTGTAGAATACCAGGGTTAGGTCTTTTGTATGGGCTTGAGCCCCCTTCACCTTTGACACCATGATGACCACGTCCCTGACCACACCCCCGCCTTTGAGTTCTGAACCGTGTCCTCTTTTATTTTCATCTTTTCATTATTTTTAAATAATGTTTAAAAATAAAGTGAGTTTCATTAATGCACAAACATCACACAGCTGATATGAGGAAGCCACTCAAACACTTGCCCAGTCCCAAACTCTGTACATCTCAGTTAGAATGGCCACTCTGAAGCTGTCAGGTTTAATACCTCCACAGTTAGTTACATTTCTATTCTCTTATCTACAGGAAAGAAGAACTGTGATCAAGTTTAAATTAGAAAACCAAAATAGGTGTATAGCCTCTTTCATGCCTTTAGTGTCCTGCATGGGCTCTGCTCTTCCTCAGCACTAACTTCACCCTCTCTTGCTCTCCTTTTTAAATGTGATACTTTCATTTACAGCTGTTTGCCCATATACATTACAGCTATGATACACATACGAGAATAAATACATGGTGTTTCTTTCTTTCACCTACTTAATGAACTTTCTAAATCTGGCCATTTTCCTACAAATTTTACTATTCTTTGCTCATGAATACTATTCTGTTTTGAACATATATTACATTTTCATTATTCATTCATCTGTTTACAGACAACTAGGTGGTTCTATTTTTTTTTTTGCCATAGTAGATATAACAGTAGTAATTACAAATGTGCAAATATCTCTGTAGTAGGATACAGAGTTCTTTGTGCATATGCCCAGATGTGGAATAGTTGCATCATATGGAGCTTCCAACCTGATTTCCATAATGGCATATCAATTTGCTCTGCCACCAGCATTGTTTCCAACATTTGTGGTGAGATTTCTTGATGCTGGCCTTTCTGGAAAGGGTCAGGTGGTATCTCTAAGTTTTAATTTTAGTTTATAGCTTTGCTTATCCATGCAGGAGTGATGGGGAAAAGCAGCTTTCTAATTAAGTTTTAATTTGCATCACACTCATGACTAGGTATGTCGAGCACTTTAAAGAATAGTCATTGGTCATTTCTGCTGCTTCTTCTGACACTTTCTGTTTATTTTCTTAGCTGCTGGGATAGTTTTATTTCTTTGGTGCTTAATTTCTTCACTCTTTGTAAATTCTGGACATTAGTACTCTGTCTGAAGCATAGCTAGTCAAAAGCTTCTATTCCAGATGTTGCCTGTGGCCTCACTGAGTTTTGGGTTGCTTGCTTGGGTTTTGTCTGTGCAGAAACCTTGATGTCATGTGATCCCATCTGTTGATACTTGGGGCTGGTTCTATTCTTGCCAAGCCCAGTGCCTTGAAGAATTTCTCCTATGTTGTCATGCAATGCAGTGTTTTCCTCTGTTTAATTGTCCATGTGTGCTGATGTCCTGCACAGGGGCACAGATGGAATGGCCGCTTATTTTTACTCCTTCCCCGATATCCCACTCCTCCTTTTCATCCCTTTTGAAGGACTCAGAATTTTAGTTTACAGCTTTGCTTACCCGTGAAGGAGTAATGGGGAAAAGACCAGCTTTCTAATTAGTTACACAACTTAGGATCAGTTGCGAAGCCATCAGTAATTTGGGGAATTCTTTCTTCCACACCCTATCTTCATGGATGAAATGGAAGAAAGATGACGATATAGAGAAATCTTGTGTGTTGAAAGCTTTGCAGTTGCCAAAGTAAAGTACTTGCAGTTTTATTTACACGAATATCATTCAGAAGACACTTCAGATGTTTTAATATGAGAGTCTAAAGGAAAAAAACCATTACATGATACTTGAAGAATAGTAGACTAGACCACACAGGAAGGTTCATTCATTCTAAAACAGGTCTTAAGGAAACCACAGAAGAAAATCATGTAAGTCTGTCTTTTGACTCCTGCAACTGTTTGATTGGCTATTTTTAGGTCTTTTGGCAGATGACATTGTTGCACAGTACTTGCCTTAAGATAGCTTACCATGAAATGAGGCTGTAATTACTAGAAACAAGTCAGAAGAGGTGTCATGGCCAAGAATTATGAGTCACACATTTCTGTGTGCACACTATGTTCACACATGCACAAGTTCACATGTGTGAACATGAATGCATCTCAATGTACATGAGGAGATCAGTGGGCAATCACAGGTATTGTTTCTTCCCTTCCACCTCATTTACAAGGATACTTTGTTGTCCAACCCTGGTCTAAGTTCATCCATAAGTTCTTCTTTCTCTGCCTCCCATCTCATAGCCACAATGAACTATTGATCATTTTTAAACTGTTGACACCTAGGGAAATGGCTCAGTCAATAAGGAACTGGTCTTGTGGGTATAAGTTCCTGGATTCAATCCCCAGGACCCAAGAAAAAATGGCAGGCATGTCAGTACACACTTATAACTCAACACAGGGGAGAAGAGGCAGGAAGATCCCTGGGGCTTACTGGAGACTGGTCTAGCTTCACTAGTGAACTCCATGCCAGTGAGAGATTCTATTGCCAAGGACTAACCTTGGCTTGAAAAGGGGTTCCTGAAAGAAGGGGTGTTTGAGAGTGGCAAAATCGTGAGTACAGCTGATGGCCTGAGTTCTGTTTGAGATAACTTTCTCTGGAGATCTCTGGACAACTCATCAAGATAGTTCAGTTCTCACAGACCAAAGCCCAGTCTTTTATTTACATATCAATTCAGTCATTTACTCCAGGTTCCCTTTTGGTTATCCAACAATCAGCATTTCATGACCCCTGCCCTTTGATTCTTAAAAAGAAACATCAAGCACATTTAAAAGAAACAAACATACAACAAAAAACAAAACAAAAAACATTGCAAATGAATTCAGAGATCTGCCTGCCTTTGTAAGCACAGACAATAAGTTTAGCTAGGTGGGATCCTGTCCTGAAATTGCCATTCCCACCATACCTGGGCCTGAGCCTAAGCTACCTCTGTCCTAGGCTGACCTTGAACTCAGGAATCTGCCTGCCTTTGTATCTTTCTGACAAGCTGTCTCATGGTGCAGCTACCTCCATTCTTTTAAGTCTATGAAGATCCTTGTACAAATTATTTTGCATCCTTATACTTCGCATAGTTGAAAAATTATATCTTTTTGAACTCTTATCTTCAGAGTTCATTCCCACAGCCTTAAGGGCTATCCTGAAAGTCACAGCATTCCACCATTTTGCTGAGACATTAGACATACCCTTTCCTCCTGAGATTTGTACTGTCTCTGATTAGCATGGAGTCATTAACCTTGGCAGAGAGGACACTCTCTAATAACCTTGGAAAGGAGAATATTTTTAAAAGTATAAACATGAAGTAAAAATATTGCTAGGTGTGGTGGTACATCCTTTAATCCCAACATTTAGAAGGCAGAGGCTGGTGGGTCTCTGTGAGTGAGTTTGAGTCCTGGCTTGTGTAATTAGTTGCAGGCCACCCAAGGCTATGTAATGAGATCCCATCTGAAAAAATTCAAGTAATAAAACCCTGTCAATACCCAGTGAATAGTAATGTAGGAAGCTATGTGCC
The DNA here is from genome assembly GCA_019843815.1 of Montemys delectorum. Classification (NCBI taxonomy): domain Eukaryota; kingdom Metazoa; phylum Chordata; class Mammalia; order Rodentia; family Muridae; genus Montemys; species Montemys delectorum. The sequence continues at coordinate 14,415 of JADRCD010218779.1, forward strand.
TGTAACCTTGATGATGGGGATGTATAATAGTTTAACTTTAATGGCTTATAAGTTTTTAAAAAAAAATGCCAGAAGGACAGTTCAGCAGTTAGGAGTACTTATTCCTACAGAGAACCTCGGTTTGATTCTAAGCACTAACATGGTGGTTTACAATCGTCCATAATTCCAGTAACAGGGGGTGCAAAGCCCTCTTTTGGTCTCCATAGACAATCAACATACATAGTGCACAGATATACACGCAAGCAAACTATTCATATACAGAAAAGAAAAAGTTAATATTTTGCAGGAGAAAATTTTATAGTAAATCAGGTACTGGAAAAAGTATGATACTTTATATAAAAATTATGTAAAATTACAAAATTGTTTGGCATCAGACTGAGTGTCTAATGTTAAAAGAAGCTAATAAATGATATATGTTTTCTTCTCTTTTTATGTGAATCTGAGTCACCAGCTCTTCTAAAAAGGAGAAATAAAGTCAAAGATAGCTCTAAAACTCTCCCAAGAGCTTCACCTAAAAGTGTATGCCAACCAAAGCTTAATTATAGAAATAAAGGTGAGCTCCTGTCTTCAGTCAATGAGCTTTGTAACACAATTAAGAGAGCAGTTTCCAACAAAAAGGGCATTGTCTTAGTATTTCATACTCAGGTTGTATGCCACCATCCCCCATCTGTGTGTTTAAATTCTTAATACGCGACAATTTCTTCACCATGGCATCCATTGAAGGCTTGAGGGTTTTGGGTTTTTGACAGTTTATAATACATCACTCTCCTGACAAGTCTGAGGAAGCACTTTCTGTCACAAGCTGGGTACCCTGCGGTGGAGGCGCCATTTGCTATTAAGCACCCCACAGGGTTCAAATTCAGAATTTTGTTTAAATAGTCTGTACTCTAGCCAAATGAGCTGACCAATTCCAGAGAGAGTGGCAGGATGCTTATACATTCCACACCAGCACTGATGTGTAAGACTTCAGGGTTGCCTAAGTCACTGACAACATCATAATAGACCAGAGCTGCCTAATGGAAATAAAGTCCCTATGTGCACAACTACATCTTGTTTTTGTGAAAGTGTAGGCTCAACATTGGAGAAGGCAGTTCTTTTCCACAGCAGTGAAGTTTGGTACTCAAAATCCTAGCACAACTACTTATGAGACTAGATTCTGTACTCAGATCAAATGTATAAGGTTGGAAAGAAGTGTGATGTTGTTATAACAGTGTATTTGGTGCCCTACCTAGACAGGGCAGAAATGAAGACTTCAGGATGGTTCGGCTCCACAGGCTGTCATTACACTCTACACGAATGGACATCCTGGCACCCTGCACACCACCAGATGCATCTCATGCAATCTCTCTGAAGAGATTATTATTTAAAATAATAATACTCTTTAAAATTATTCACTAACCTTTAAAGATGAATTGTGCAAGGACCAAGGCTTTCAATTTCCAATATGATTTTAAAAGTTTGTCTTAGAGCATGTGTAAGGAAGAGTTTGACAGAACGCTATTCCCTGTATGTTGTGTGCTACACAGACACATAATACACACTGTACAGTGTATGTTGATATTTATTGAGCTAGACAGATTAGAGAGCAGAGAGGCCTCTCTTTTTACAGATTCCAAAATGGTGGATGGTCACTGTCAGTTGAAGGAAGATCTGATGTTTGTACATGACAAATTCAAGACTCACATTTCCAAGAATAGTAGCTAATAACACCAACATGTTTCTGAAAAAGGAAAGTGTTTATTTTAGCAACAACAAAGAGAGAAGTTAAGAAATAATATTTGGTTTACTCATTTTAACAGAAAAAGAAAAACCAACCAAACAGCACCCCTCCCCATACACACACACATCTAACAAGCCTTAAGGAACTCGTTCAAACCCCAGATTTAATTCATCTCTTCAACTTCTGATTAATTTGAGATGAAGACGTGGTTCACCCTTGAAAATCCAGGGAATTGATTACACCTCTTCCCTAGAATTGTGCAATGCCTCTAAATAGTTCTCCGGGAGTCTGTTTCCCATCATCACTGAATTTCACAATGAGTTTCCAAATGTGCTTTCAGATATTTTTATCCCAAACAGTATTCTCCAATGTTGTATGCCCTTGACTATTCAAGTGGGCTTGGCAAATATAATGTAGGGTTAGTTTCTTCTCTAGTTCTATTATTTTTCAACACAAAGCACCAAATCTGCATCTAGAGTCTGACTGCTCTTGGAGAACGCTTTCTCAGGTTGCTTTTTCCTCTTCTATTTATGGAATTTTCACCTTTAGACCTTTAGACATCATGAGCTGTAACTTCCTAATGTGATAGATATAGAAAAGAGAAATCCATGTTCCAGCACCGTGAGCTCTGGAGTTGAAGAGTGGAGATCATCAGTCAGTTGCCTTTACTTCTCTGTCCAACATCTCCTTTCATTCCATTGTTACTCTTCACGACGTACATTAGTATGACTTCCACCTAAGCCTGCCCCCACCCTCCAGCAAGTGCTGTTTCCCCCTGCCCTCCTCTGATTGGATGACTGCTGACCCAGGCAGTGAGACAGACAGCTGTGGAGTCCAGTGAATTAGAAAATTCTGTGAATTTACCAGAGTGTGTTGCCCACTTGGAGAAAGACAGAGACGAGTGAACTATTACACACACTGGAGCCAAAGCACAGGGGTTTGGGGATAGTGATGTGGTATGGGGCTCAGAGAAGAAGGCAGCACAACTGTCAAAAGAGGTTGGGGGCACTTGGAAGAATAAATCACAGTCTTGAAGGATACTGGAAGTTCTCCTAGAGGAAGGGAAACATGCAAAGGCAGACTCTAAGTGGAGGACAGGAAAGGGAAAGAAATGAAGGGACAGCATTTACCAAGTGCCAAAACATTTATTACAACACACCTATCAGAAGCATACTCCCCCGGTGTGGTTGAGAAATGATGGGCTGGGGACATTATTCAAAAGTTACCACGTGGGGGATAGAGAGATGGCTCAGTTGCGAAGAGTCCTGGCTGCTCTTCCAGAGGACCCAGGTTTGATCCCCAGAACCTAAATGTCAGCTCACAGCTGTCTGTAACTCCAGTTACAGGGTATTCAATGCTCTCTTCTGGTCTCCAAGAGCATCAGACATTCATGTAGTGCACATACATATATGCAGATAAAACACCAACATATGAAAAGAATAAAATAAGTTTTAAGTTTAAAAACCATTACTGAATATTTGACTCCTTCATTTGAAGGGGGGTGGGTGGGGAGAATATGTGTGCACATAGCTGTGTATGCGAGTGTATATATATATATGTGCCAATAGAAACCTGAAGTCAGTATCTGCTGCCTTCCTCTGTCGCTTACCCTGGACCTTTTTTGTTTTGTTTTGTTTGAAATAGGCTCTCTTTGAACTTGGAACTCACTGATTCAGCTAGCCTGGTTGACCAGAGAACTTCCTGTCTCCATTCCCCTTGGCACAGGAATTACAGATGTGTAATATATGTTTTTGTTTGTTTGTTTTTTACATGGTGCTTGATGCCTTGAACTCTGGTCTTCATGCTCACACAGGAACACTTAACCAACTGAGCTGTCTCACCAGCTCAGGCATTATATTTCTAGAGCCACGGTCTAATTGGTTGGGTGTGTCTTAAGAACTTAAGAAAGTCTTTCTCTGTGAACATTTGTGCCACCACCAATGTTGTACAATAATAGTGTCTGGTGTACATTCTTGGTTATGTTTGGTTGGGACACCTTTACAACCAAACTCACTAAAGAGAACATGCTCTGCGAGACTCTTGGTAAACTCCTTCAGGTTACCCTATAGAAATCTTGCATGCCCTTCTCAGCCCAGGAAAAAGCCTCATCCACAGGAGGTGCTAACATCCTCTGAGATGCTGCCAAACTAAAAGGCAGAGCAGTAAACTGTTTGCCCTGGGATTGTCAGCCAAGGACATTTATTTCCTCCTTAGGAAAAACTTACTTCTCTGTCACTTTATCTCTTAGCCGCTTCTATGGGTAGTGTGTTTTTCAGAAGTCCCAACCCTGTACCTCCTCTTTTCTCCTCCCTTCTGCCCCTCTCTACAGGGACTTGTTAGCCCAGGGTAGCCTCAATCTCACAATTGTTCTATCTCCGCTTCCTGAGTGTTAGAAGTTTCTGTCACCTCACTAGACTGTTCTTTACATCATTTTTTTTATTTCTCCTTAAGATAGTAATTAGTTTCCCTCACCAGGATCCTTTGAGGGTTTTTGCTTACCTTCTAACAGCATGCTGCTTTCACACTGTAAGTCTGATACATTTCAGGTTTCTATCTTCCCAACCAATCAAATAGATTGGTGATAAGATAGACACTCGGCTTTCCCTGCTACCTTAATTTAGACCCTTGTACATTTCATTCACTCTTGTTCTTTCTTCTCTCTGTTTTGTTTTATATTGTCCAGATTTCCTTTGTACTTGTCTCTCTCCTTGCTTGGAAGTCATGCATTCTTTGTCTTATTCATAGTTACACTGTATTTATGTACACATTGGAACCTGCCTCTCCTTTCCATTTCTGTCATGCCGTTACATATGAAATGGATGCCTCTCTTACTTCCCCTTATCTGCCTGTTTCATATCTTGAACCTTTCTCCTTTATATTATGTAAAGGTTATTTTTCCTCTGATCATCTTGATATTTCTTTCAGTTTTCACAATCATTTTAGTGTACTATTAGAGTGTTAGCTGCTACATGTTCCCTAAGTTTCTCAGGTTCAGGAAGTTTATTAAACACTGTAGTTCTCATTTTTGTGTAATTGATTTTGATTTCCTTCTTAGCCAATGAACTCTGACTTGTTTACTAAAGCCATGCGCATTGCCCAGCGTCTCCCTTCATTGCTGAGCCTCTTGCCCAATGCTCTATTTATTTAGACTCACAATGTCCTTTTATGTAGCTGTCTACCTTGATCCGTACTTTCCCCCTGACATCTGTCCTTGCACTGGAGAAATGGAGTATCCATCAGTCTCTTACTTATTTTTCTCCTAAACCTGTGATGTGCTGCCTTTATGCTAAGTGTGACTTTTATAAAGTTCACGGATCTGTTACTGTACATCTTCGCATCAAAGCTTCGGGTAATACACACTCTTGACAGATAGCATAATGATAGGGTAGTGATCACCACTGTGCCTACTTAGCTCCATTGTCCTACAATTCTATTGCTTCTGTCAGTTATGACCAATGGCAACGTTCATTTTGCAGTGGTACTTTGTTGCTATGGGTGACTGCCTTTACCTTAATTACTTTCTCCTGCAAACCCTCACTTCTTTTTAAAGGAGACCATGCCTTGCACTTGACTGAGGATCCTGATCCTGAGTGTTGGGGTGAAGAAGTGTCTGATATAATGTGTAAACTCAACAGCACCTCCCCATTCACTAACAAAATGCTCTGAAATAAGAGTCCCTTCCCTCATGCCCTCAGGAACAGTTCCCTGATGGACTGTTTTTCATGGACCAGTAGCAATACTAGTATTTTTAAATGTCTCTCTCATATTTAAAGTTTTACATAGATTCAGGCCTAGAACTTTCTAGCATGTGCCATGGGAGTTTGATATGTTTTGAAGCATAGTGAAGAATTGTAGAACCATGGTCATTTCCCTGATAAATGCGTTAGATAGCGAATCTACTAATGTTATTGTTTCATGCTTGTGGATGAAAATACACACCCGTTAGTTGTGGCTTCTCTGCTCAATAGTCAAACCCACCTTATGTCTGCGTTTCATTTAATTGGCCAGCTGTGTGTCGCCAAGTTCCCTTTACTATTGAATAGCTCATTTTTTTTAGCTTACATTTTACAAGTGGGCAACCCCAAAAGACTGAGGCTACAAATTCAGAGTCAGACAGTGTCAGTGTAGGGGGATGACTGAAGCAAGGTCAATGAGATTCTTCTTTTAATCTTTTCTTGTGAGCCTGTTTCCCTCTTTTGCCTTCAAAAGACTTTCCCATCAGCTAAGTTTTTCCCTCTAGCCCTTCATGTTCTCCTTGTCCCGTCAAAGGCTTCCAACAAAAATGATAGAGAAGTGACTTCTGGATATTGGCACAGAGGGGAACCGGGATTTTAGGGCAGAGGTGAAGTGGCTGCACAGAATGGGGGCACTGAAATATGGCTGATTTCTGATTCGCTATGATTTGTTTAGTCTATGAAGGGTCATTGATTACTCTGAGCCCCGTAAGATACACTGCTATGTTGAAGTTTTCCCATAAGTCAGCCCAGACATGTTATAGTTTATGACTGAAACTAATTGTGGGCCAAAGAAACCTTCACACTCAGCACATAATAAACAATGTTGGTCTTTGGTCAGGGTTAGGTGCTTTGGGATGGGGGTGTGTGTGTGGAGAGATGGTTCAATGGTTAAGAGCACTGGCTGCTCTTCCAGGGGACCTGTGTTTGATTCTCAGCACCCACATGGCAACAAACAACGCTCTGTTAACTCCAGTTTCAGGGGGATCTGATGACCTCTGCTGGCCTCTGTGGATACTGCATGCACATGGTGTACATATGTACATGCCAGCAAAACACATGCACACAATAATTCTTTTTTTAAAGTTTTTTTTTTTGCTTGAATTATATAATGATTATTTCTATGTAGAATGAATGTCTCCCATACCATTATTTTAAATATTTTTCTAACTTTCTACGAACATATCACATAAATGGACTTCTCTGGCCAATTGCTTGCCCACAGCTTGCCCATCAGGGACGTATAAGCCTGAAGCTTCTCCAGGGGGAATCAGCACGTGCATCCCATGTCCTGATGTAAACCACAGCTCTCCACCTGGAAGCACATCCCCTGAAGACTGCGTGTGCCGAGAGGGATACCAGAGATCTGGCCAGACCTGTGAGGGTAAGCTCCCTACTGCTAGCAAATGGGAACTAGAAAGCTGATCTTGATCTCTGTGGTGCACAGTGGTGGTTGTATCAGTTCATTAGGAGGACCTTTAACATCCCTGGCTTTGGTCACACTTCTGGGGGTGGGGATCATTTGCTTCTATTGCATTCGCTAGCACTAAACACATAAGCATCATGGTTCAGAGACAGGATCTGAGGCCGTAAGAGTGATGTGACTGCGGAAAGCATGAGTTAGTACTTAGAAAGAATGTTACAACTTTGGCAATGAATTTGAATAGCAAATAAGCACGTCTTAGCTCTGGTAGTGCTCAAATTCATTTAAAATTTTCCATAAAACTTTCCATTATGCTGAAAGTAGAAAGTATTTATATAGTATATATACAGCACATGGTGGAGGCTGTGTTTTACAGTCTCTATCAATATACTGGGTTTTCTACTTTATTTTTGTTAGTTTCTTTTGGATTTTTGTTAGTTTCGGGGGGGTTTGTTGGTTGGTTGGGTAGTTGGTTGGTTGGTTAGTTGGTTGGTTGGTTGGTTGGTTGGTTGGTTGGTTGGTTGGTTTTGAGATACATTTTATCTGCGTAGCCCTGACTGTTCAGGAGCTCACTCTGTAGGCCAGTTGGCCTCAAACTCAAAAATCTGCCTGCCTCTGCCTCCAGAGTGCTGGAATTAAAGTTGTGTGCCTCCACTCCAGGCTGCATGTTTCTTCATTATTTCATTGTACCTTAATAAGAAAATATTTAATGATCTGTGAAAGCCAAGAATCAAGGACAAGGGTTATATAGCTTGGTGGTAGAGCATGTGCTTAGCATACCTGAGGTCCTGGGATCCAGCACCAAAGCTCGGGGGGCAGGGGACGCCTAGGAAATCTCACATTTATCTATGTCAATATCAAAATAAAGCTCTTTGAACCTTAAAAAGTAGTGTTCAGCCCATATTACATTTTAATTGTTCGTAAATACCTACCAGGAGTCATTTGTAAGGGTTCTCCCTCCAAACACTCTTAGAAATCAAAGGGATCAAATGGGAAAGCTGTGGGGAATTACGATATATAGATATAGATGTATAGATTTAGACAGACAGACAGACAGACAGATGGCATGCTTTGCTAAATAAACTGAAGCAATGCAATTCCATAGACAAACATCTGACTTTGCTTTGTTTTTCTCTCTGAATGTTAGTTGTCCATTGTCCTGCACTGAAGCCTCCTGAAAATGGTTTTTTTATACAAAACACTTGCAAAAACCACTTCAATGCTGCCTGTGGGGTCCGATGTCGCCCTGGATTTGACCTCGTGGGAAGCAGCATCCATTTGTGTCAACCCAATGGTTTGTGGTCTGGGACAGAAAGCTTCTGCAGAGGTATGGAGTCTGGCTAGTTCAAGTTGTTTCTTGGTAGTCTTGCTTCACATTTGCTATTTAAAGTCTAATGAGCTGGTCAGCCATTTGTTGATTTTCCTATCTCAGAGATCAGACTCCTAAGAAAGTGAAAACTGTAGGAGGGTTGAGGGCTGCTAAGTTTCTCTGACTTCAGCACTACAAGCTATGTCATCCATATTCCCTTGATGATGTCTGCCCAGAGCACCAATTCTCAACCTGTGGGTCATGACCCCTTTAGGGGTCAGATATCAAATATCCTGGGTATCAGAGATTTACAGTATGATTCATAACAGTAGCAAAGTTGCAGCTATAAAGTAGCAACAAAAATAATTTTATGGCTGGAGTCGCCACAATATGAGGAGCCATGTTAAAAGGTCGAAGCATTAGGATGGGTGAGAGATAAATGGACTGTTCACTCAAATTATGATACAGGTAACAAGAACGTTAGGACAGGTGACAAGTTCTGGGAGAGTCAGAGTCCTACCATGAGACAGGGCTTGAGTCATGCCAGAGTCCTGCAATGGAAGCACCTCAACTCAAATGTCCCCATCTGTAGAAAGTGGAGAATTGATTAGGGTGTGATCCCAAGGAGCCAAGGCAAGCCAGCAAGAAAGAAGGTGGGAACAGCAATGGAAGTCATGGCTCCCACATCAAAGACACAGTAGTCTCTCAGATCACTCCTTCTCGGCCATCTCCATTATCTGAGTTCCTAGTACTTAGAGCCCTGCCTCCAAAGGCTTCACAGGAGGGAAGGGGAAGGCTTTCCAAGAGAAGGTAAGAGCAAGCCAAGGACTTGAGGACCCCCCCCCCAATAGCTCGACCCCCAAGGCGGCTCTGTATAGTGTACTAGATCTGAGACATAGGTATATGTAAAATTTAATAATTGATGTTTTTGAAGTTCAAATTTAGTTGACCCCACTTTGGTGGATTGATTTGTTGTTCATTACTAAACCTGGCAGCCATACTCTGTCCATGGTCCACAGAGGAGTTACCTTCTCCAAGACTCACCCAGATCTCGAAGTAAAGGGTGCCGTCTCCTGGGGACGCCTGTGCTTCTATATCCATAGGGGAAGCTCACTGACCCGCTGTTTCAAGAGTATTTCAAAGTTCCACAGACACCCATTGTCCGTGTTTGTTGGCCGCTGAAATTAAACCCATTAGTAAACAGGAAACTGTGAAAATCAGATCTCTGATGTGTATCCTGCAAAAAGTCAAGGAGAAACCACGGTCAGTGGGTTGAACAAAATGGCTGGCAGGGAAGCTCGGAAAATTAAGCGGATGAGCGTCAAAGGCAAATGCATCGATAAAGTAAGAGTGGGATTCCAAAGACTGGAGGGGAGGTCTAGGAGTAAAGAGATTCCAGTGGGGGGAGGGGGGGAGGTCAAGACTATTCACGTAATGAAAACACAGTTGAAAG
>JADRCD010218784.1:1416-21057 GCA_019843815.1 Montemys delectorum
AGACAGAGAGATGGAGAGAGACTGGGAGACAGAGAGAGGAAAAAAGGGGAAGGGAGGGAGGAGAGAGGGAGACAGAGAGATAGAGGATGCCTACTCCTACCCCTAACCACGATAACACTGGGTCCTCTTAGGGTTTCCATTCAGGAAAGAAGAGGGCTGCAATATTAGTTACTTTTCTCTCACTGTGATGGACATCACGACGAAGGCAACCTAACGGAAGAAAGCATTTGCTTTAGCTTGTGGTTCAAGCCGGAAAGCCATGATGGCGAATGCAGGCATGGCAGCAAGTGGCTGGAGCAGGAAACTGAGAGATCACTTACTCATCCACAAACATGAAGCAGAGTCAGCAAACCGCTGCAAAGCCCAAACCTCAGAACCCACCCACTGTGACACACTTCCTCCAGTCAGGCTGAACCTCTATAACCTTCCCAAAGAGCGCTGCCTACTGGGAAATCAATTGTTGACACCCAGGGAAAACATTTCTCCTTCAAACCACCACAAAGGTCAAAACCACAAGGAGGCAGGTGATCTTCTAGTGTCTTCCGAAGAGTCATGGCCTTGTTAGTGTGCATATGTAGGCAGATCCCTATGACCTGCTTTTGATATATTGGAAACAAGGTGACTGTGGCTCCAGGGTATTTAACCACAAAGAGATGTTGGGGCCACCAGCAACTTGTATCTAACCTACCAATAAGGCAGCCTGAGAAAGTCTCCTTTCTGCACTAAGCAGAGGCTCTCTCAGAAGTCTTTCTTGAGTTTCATCTGCTACAATTAGATATAAAGTCATGGATCAGTAACAGCGCCTGGGAACATTCTGTAGGTCCCCATTGCAGCCAGTTATGGCCTGCCGTGTCTGACTTTATCATTTTTTCCATTTTTATTTTTGTTTTGTTTTGTTTGTTTGTTTTACCTGAGCCCTGTCCTTTTTCTTCTCTGGTCAGCTTGATTGCCTCACACCCAGCTGCAAGCCTTTTATCACTCAGCTCTGGTGTTTACAGCCTCATTCTTTAAGCCCTGTGTTTTTACCATAATATTGGCTACTGTCAGCCAGGCCCAGGGCCTCATCTGAAACTTGACAGGAGAAAGAGCCCCATCCAAGCTCTCAAGGCAACTGAAACATTCAGCTTCGTGAAGACCAAGATTCCAGCCCCCCTCTTCCTTGCCACAAGGCCTCCTGTGGGAGGCAGCTCCTGACAGAGGCAGCTTACTTTCCCAGATCCAAACCAAATAGGAGCAGGTAGAGCCAGGAAACCCTTACCTGGAGGCTCCCCTTTAATGATGTGTGCTATTAAATGCCCTTTCTCACTTGTTCTTTCAGGATGACCCACAAATAGGAAACAGTGACTATTTCTACCTGGACATTGTTTTCGTAGATTCCAAATTGGAGATACTGAAGATGGAGATGCTTGGGCTGTGTTTGTCTCTGGGACCCAAACAAAGTTGTCCAGGTGACAGAAACACGCAAGGATGTGGTTCCATTCTGAGATTAAAATAAATAAATAAATAAATAAATAAATAAATAAATAAATAAATAAAAAACAACCTGTCCAGGTTGGAATTGTAGTTATAGAGGTATGTAGCTTCAGAGTGGATCCTAAAAAAAGACACTTCCATGTGAGATGAAAACCAGTCTTTGAATATGCATGTAATATTGATTGGATAACTGGAGATGTTTAAAATCCCAAATAAAAATTGAATTTTCCATTAGAGGTAAAATTAAGTTGACCCAGAGGTGTGTTGGTAATCTAGTCCACCACACACGCCTTTCAGAGTGCAGGGAAGTCTGCCTTAATGTCTATAATTGATAACGTGTGGTTAATGGTGGTACAGTAAAGCCCACGGGCTATGCTGGTGGTGGGTTGAATTCCTTAAAGTGAGAACAAAATCTATGCAATAGGCATCTCAATTCCATAAACAAAAGCTCTCATCTTTGCTATTTCGTTATAGTTCTTAAACTGAAACATAGAAGATACATTTGTTTTATACCAGCTGGTCCGCTTATATCCTTCTGCAGTCTCCAGTCCTGGGCTAACGCTGACAATCCACTGACCCTTTTGCTGCACACCATGGCCAGGTGGGAAGCTCTGCTTCTCACTGTGGATGCAGATTAATCAAATGGCATCCCTGAGGAACTGCTACCATCAGAGTTACTAGACTACAGATCCTCAAAATGTTACAGTTGTAAACATTAGTTGGGACACGCCTCTACTAGCAATGTACCCAGGGTTGAAATCTAGTCTGTGCTCTGAAGGAGTCACCCTGCCAAACACTCGCCAACCCCAGAAGTCAGTTCTTATATTCTCATTCTCCTTCCCAGCCCCTATCAAGAGATTCTAACTGGACACGAGATAACAAGCATAGCAGGAAATACCTGACACTTTCCAGAAAACTTTAAGAGAAGTCCAGGTTGACTAGCAAGAGCTTTATATGGAAAACTTGTTGATGTAATTGTTACAACTGTGGTTACTAAATGGATAACCCATGCTAACACTTCCCATGTGTGAGGCTAGATCCTCAGAATTCCTTATGACTAAAGTGACTACCTCCTATCCCAGAAATCAATGACATCACCAAGCTAGATCAAACCAGCCATCTACTGAAGGGCCCTGAAGAAGATGAAGTTAGTCCGGTATCCACAGAAACCTGGACTGAATCTGTCTACAAAGCTGGAGGTAAAAACCAGAGCTTGGTGAAGACATTCTCATGTGAAGCAAAGCATCAACAGACAAGGATATGTGGGTAAGTCAAGCCCAATGACTGTGTAATGGTATGTAGGGGAAACTCTAAATGTTCATGGTTTGAGTCACTTAGTGCTTGAGAAAAGTTGGCTGAGTTCAGGAAACATAGGTCCTCTTGGATTGCCAAGAGGTAATATGGGAACAAAACACAAGTTTGTTTTTCTCCTGCTTTTTTTCTAGATTGTTTCCTAATAAGCTGGGAGTCATTGCCACAGTCACATTAGGCTGGAGACTTGAATAAATATCAACACCCAGTGTGGGGTAGTAATTAGAACAATGTGATGTCACTTCAGGTTCAGCACCTACACCAGTGAAGCCATCAGAGTCCATAATGAGAGAGAACGAGGAGAGAGAAAAAGAGAGAATGACATGTTTAAATGCAGAGTAGGCATGCCATTACCATTCAGTGGTGAGTGAATGAACTTTGCAATTCATAGTAAAAGATGGTGTATTATCTGTATGGAAAAAACAGACTATAGACCAATGGTCTCTCAGATAGCTAGATAGACAGATGATTCATATATGATAGGTGCATATATGAATAGATGGATGGCACCTATGTAGATAGATAGATAGATAGATAATATGGTAGACAGACAGAGACAGATCAATGATAAATACGTAGAGCTACAATGATAGCCTATTATTAATACCATTTCAGTCAAATTATGACTTGTGTTCACTCCAAAGTCTACTGAAGTAATCTCTTTTTTTTTCTCCTGATACTTGTTACTTTTTCTGACAAAGGAACTTGTAGAGTACTACAGAGTTGGTGTAATTAGAAATGACTTCTCACCAGTACCCTCAAAACTAGCTAACAATGCTATCTAGTCATGTAAAGAAGAGCTAACACTGAGCATACTCATCACCTGACCTATACCAATCAGTGAGAGTATAAGATAAGAAAACCATGCACAAGAATCCCATTGGGACTCATAGAGGAGGGAGGTCATTTAGATGGAGAGACATCTCTGACTGTAGACAGGAAGATCAAATTCAGTTTACTCCAGGAGTTCTGAGTCATGTGCACCCATACAGCTATGCCATGCTTTGCCCTGCCATGAGAGGTAACTCTTGGTTCAGAGCTGTAAAGGACCTAAAAGGCCCCACTATATTCATATGTCAATGACACCACCTGGTAGTCTCTATGTAGTAAAGGAATTTATTGATGACTTACAATCTGTAGTCCAACTCTCAACAATCAACTCCCAACAATGGTCGGCGGCAGCTGTGAAGTCCAAGGATCCAGCAATTGCTCAGTCCCACAAGGCAAGCAGGTGAAGCAGAGAGAGCCTTCCTTCTTCCAATGTCCTTATATGGGTCTCCAGCAAAAAGTGTGGCCCAGGTTAAAGGTGTGTGCCACCACACCTTTAACCCCAGATGACCTTGCTTGAACTCGTAGATCTTCCAGTCTTAAACTTCTAGGATTCATAGCCACTATGCCACCACACCTTTAATCCAGATGATCTTGAACTCATAGAGCTTTCTATCTTAATCCTCTGGGATTCATAGCCACTATTCCTCAAGGTCTCCATGCCAAGATTCAGGTCGGAAACTTATATCTCTCAGCCTCCAGATTAGGGCCACAGGTGAGCCTTCTAATTCTGGATTGTAGTTCATTTCAGATATAGTCAAGTTGACAACCAGGAATAGCCACTACACCACCCCAAGAGCATTTCCACTGAGAATACACTAAATGCAGATCATAGGTTCCATCCACCAACCTGATAGGAAATCAGAAGATCACCACTGAATGAAGTACTGGAGAATGCCTGAATTCTCTACCATGTTGCATTAGAAAGTTTGTTGGAAGTCAAAGACCAGAAGTCCTTTGTCTCAAATCCCATAAGCTCACTCAAAGATGCACTGTAAAGTATTACTATAAATGTGGAACTATTGTTGCCATACTGAAGTTGGAAGGATGAATGCTGTTGACCAGATGTGCACCATCAAGATACATCTGACACAATTGCAAGAGGATTTTAAGAGAGAGGGGAGAACTTGGCATTAAAGTTCATCACCTAATCTCCCATCCATCCCATCATCCCAGACCCTAGTATAATCACCACCTCACCCATGCCTTCCTTCATGCATGTATTCACTGACATGAGGTGTCTGATTTATTGATTCACCCGCTTCCCTATCATTAACTCATACACATGTAATCAGTATCCCCACAATGGCTGACAAAATTAGGTCATTGTTCTGTGACATGGTTTAAATAGACCAATATGTTCACAAGCCGGGGAACTCAACAGTGAGGGTATCAGGCAGGAGGTGTGCTCCAGCACATGAGTCCTTCACACCAGCATGGAAGGGCCTTGATAGAGTGCAATACACAGTTCTCAGAGAACACAGCTTGGCCTGCATTTTAGTTCAAAACTTTCAGAGAATTCTGAGAAATATAGTACTGATACTGCAACATCCTCAGGCAAAGAAAAATGGGGTTAGAAGGCACTTCCTGCCCCCAACTGGTTGAAGATTATGAGCGAGCTCCAGGATCTAGCACAGGTTCTCCACTTCCCCATGAGCCTGTGTGTGTATGCTCTTGCCTGAAAGACCCAACCCATGGTGTACTCTCCTTGGTCTACTAACAGGGTGCCCAGTGCATTCCATTGGAGCTGAATTATTGTTCTTCAGTGGCTAAGGACTCAATGGGGTTTCTGTAGTCTCCCTCAGGCTTGGATTTTCTCTACCCACCCAACTTTATTCTCTGGACTCTCAAGGTCTGAAACATGTTCTCTTAGTTAGAGGCAGCTTGGATATTTACAATGTGTACTCTGCCTTTTCAGGAGCCTTATAATCTGCCCCCCACAATGTCACATATTTCCATCAAAAAGAGAGAGATTTGTACAGTAGGGATTTGAATTATGGCTGCTGTATGATCTCAAACAAGTGTGTAAAACATCAGTATCTTAAATTATTATTAAGCATATCCCGCAACTTTCTATATGTAGTTCACAAAAAATGACAAGAGGAGGGATGTGGTTTAGTAGAACAGATTACTGCTTGGAAATATTTATTCTTTCCTAAGCATATAGCTGAGTGTCAGAACTCTGACCTGGTATGGGGGAGGCTCTGGATTCTATCTCCAACACTGCAGAAAAAGAAAAGAGATTTATCCTTTCCCCAAGTCTTGGTCCTAGAGGCAGTATCTGCCACTCCACAGAGTGGCTCTGTGCTTGGTCGGATGATGTGTTTTGGTCAATGACTCCCCATTATTTAGACATGGCCAAAAGACTTCAAAGATGCCAGTGATATGGATATGGTCTTTGTGCACCTCTGCTGTTGTGAAGAAGAAAACCTGACTTAGGATGCTCGTCTGCCCAAGGAAAATGAAAGACAGATAAATGAACCACTGTAAAAGTCCAGCCCCCATCAAATATGCCCAGGGGAATTTCAAACATGGGAGTCAAAAATGGTTGCTATTTGGACAATGAAGTTGTTTGTGCTTTTGCTTCTGCTGTGTGAGTGCTGGTGTGTGTGTGCCATGGCATCCATGTGAAGGACAGAGGACAGACAGGTGTCAGTCTTTTCATTCCACCTTGTTTGATAAATGTCCTCTTGTTTACCACTGCATATGCTAGGCTAGCCGCCCCTGAAGCCCCTGGGATCCTGCTGTCTCTGCTTCCCATTTCAATTGTCACAGACAAACAAGGATTACAAAGGCACTCCACCATATCCATCTTGAAGGGGTCAAAGGGCAACAGACCCCAGGCCCCTATTTTCTCACAGTAAGTGCTAAACCCATTAAGCCATTTCCCTAGCCCTAAGCCAGTGAATCCTGTGGCTGTTTCTTAGGAACCAAAAGTAGCAATAGCATCATAGAATCTCTAAATCATAGACACACACTGAGGAGAACAATAAGATTAAATAGAGTGCTCTGGAGAGAGATCTCCATGAGTAAACTGTTTGCTTTGCCAGCATGAAGGCTTGAGTTTGGTCCCTAGAACCCATGTAAAAAAAAATCAAAGCGAAGGGTGGTGGTGTGCACTTGTGTGCCTAGAGATGAGAAGACAGAGACAGGGAGAGCCCTGGGGCTCAGTGGTCAAAATAAGGTAGATGAAGGTTGAAGGATAATGCAAAGTATTGCCCTCTAGCTTATACATACATACATGCATACATATATACATGCATGCATACATTCATACATACATACACACACACCCAAATGCATACATACATACATACACACACACCCAAATACATAGCTATACACTTGAAAACACATATATACATGTGTACTCAAAGAGAGTGAGACAGAGAAACGGAGACATGAAGATGCACAGAAAGAGAGATTAAGTAAAGTTGCCAAAGTTCTCAGCTAGGAATCGACTGATCTTGGCCTTTTACTCCCTAAACCCTGCCTCGTCTGAATGTGACCTAATAGAGTTGTTGTAAAGTGGAGACATCCTACTGAGAGCGTCTTTCCTGGTTCCTGCTCACCAACTGAATCCACTGGTACCCGCCTTTATTGTGGGTAGAATTCACATGAATAGTGATGGCAGAACTCTGACCATCCAGCACTTGCTGAATGGATGGCAGTTTCCCACAGACCCACATGACTGGTCCCAGTGGACTGTAGGGCCTTGAAGTGTGGTACCCATGCCCTAGGGATCAGGGCACAGCCAAGACTACCTAGCAAGGATCACACTCCATGGATATATGCTGAAAGAATATTTAAAGAATGTTCTGGATATTTGGGTGCCTCTTTATTTAGACAAAAAGCTTCCCAGAGAACTCAAGACAACAGTAGATGCCAGCAGCTTCCCAATCTATATTTTGTTATCCCTCTTTTACTCCCATCACTGCCTTAAAAAGTGTATGTCGCTATTTTTTCTTGCCTCCCTCATGATCACAGACACAGACACACATACACACTATTTTGTCAAAACACTCACTACAAGATCCCATACTGCACCTTGGCAAACTCGCACCCTTGCTAAAATTACATCCAGTAAAGTTTGTTGTTGGTTACATTTTCTAAAAAGACACAATATCCCATCTCATCAACTTCAAGTTAGATGTCACTTGGAAAATTGGGTGCAAGCATATCACATCAAGTGTGCATGCACAGGCACACACACACACACATACGCACCCTGAGATTTGCACCTCGTGGGGTGCAATCATATCATATGCCAACACAGACAGGGCGCCTGTCTGAATTTCTTTGCTGATCCCAATTACTCTGCTGCAGAAGGCATGTGTGTGCCTTCCACCCTGGAGAGCTGGGCTTTCCCCAAAGTCTACAGTCAATTCTCCTGCCTTTTGTCTTTTGGGTTGGCTGAGGGTGGGCAGATAGATTTGTCCCGTACTTGCTTGGGACGTTCCAAAAGGAAGCTGGAGGATCTGTGTCCTTGGCAGAGCTGTGGCTTTGTGCACAGCACAAAGAGCAGAGGCTACGGATAGCGCCTGCAACCTTGAGCTTGCCTTGCAGAGGGCCCGGCCCGCTGTCCGTGGTGCTGAATTGTGCCTTCACCGGGGACTGATTTGGCCTTGTTATTTTCCTCTCATTTGATCTAATATTTAACACAGGAGCTTTACAGCTTGATTTTTACCTTCCACTGGCAATCTGGAAGTCAAGGCCACCATGACCTCATTTCCACTTGCACTGCAGTGGCTGTAGCCTGCAGAGAGAGCTTGGCCCCTGCCCTTCATGACATCCACTCCCTGCTGGGCATAACCAGAACCACCCTGTCATCTTTGTAGGCAGTGTGAACTTCTACCTAACATCTCATTCTCTTCACTTATTTTTTTTTACCTTAGAAGTTATCTAAAGGAGAAACAGCAAATGATAGCCTAGAAGTTCCATGTTCAAGACCGTGCTGAGTTTGTCCTGGCATTTGATATGGGCACCAGCTCTTCCCCTTTGGCCTATACCACTTCCTGACTATCCTCACTCCTCACAATATCCACAAACTTTGGGTGGTGGGTGCAACTCCCTTGGGGAAGGGCTGCAGTAGTGAATGGGAAAACTTGGGTTCAAATTCTCTCTTTGAAGTCACTTCTCTGAAATGCTGCTGTATCTACTTCTGTTTCCTTATCTGTGAAAGACCAGGGGCCAGTGAAATGTGTTCATGACCCTACCAGGCCAAGCTTGGGTGCACAATAGACCCTCAAAGATACTTGTCTCTTTCATTCAGTGCAAACAAGTCAACAGAAGGACAAACTAAAGCAGCAATGGCAACCGAGTCTTGTGAAGCCAGAAATAAAATAGTTATAAAAATGGCTTTAGCTGTGTCTTTACAATATGAAATTTGTATATTGGAAAATTATAAATTCTCCAATCAAATCTATGTTGGAAAGTGCATGTAACACATACCCACACACTCTCAGACACTAATATATACACATAAATATGCATATCCACCTACTCCCATACATGCTATCATATATACAATACACACATACAATACACACTTAAATGTACATACACTAAAACATACTTTCATATATACCCATAGAGATGTTTACACATACAATGTTATATGCACACTTAGACACACAGACACATACATGCATATACACACTGATAAGCACATACATATACCTACATACACATTCACATACTACACATATACACATAGACACTATTATGCACATGTATACATGCATATATATATACATTAAGTCATATTCACACATTTACACACACATACCTAGTAGATGTACACATATGCATATATATTCACACACATACATCCTTATACACACACACACACACACACACACACACACACACTACCTAGATAAGGAGAGAGACTGTTGTTTGGCCAAAGTCAACTATCTGTTCTTCTTCTGCATACTCTGTCCACAGCTCCAGTCTGTTCACACTGACCTCAAGCTCAGTTCTCACTAATGGAATGTAGCAGAGTAATGAGGGTCCCTTCTATCAAATCTCCTCATTAATGATGACTCTACTTCAGGTCCTCAACTGCATCCTAACTGTTGGCTGAACATGGCAGGGGCAAGCTGCTCAGCAGTGGCAGACCCCCACCGTGGAAAGGGTCTGGTCTCTGAGTCACAGCATTAACAGCAGGCACACGTATCTTGGGCACTGATATTGGAGCTCCATACACCATAGCAGTTTGTCAACCTTTATGGCTTATAACCATTTTGATCTGCACTAATATCCAGGAGATCCATACAGCACATAGTTTTGAAACTTGGGGGCCTCTTACAAAACATGATGACCACCCACTGGAGACTTCCCAAGTCACAAAGCTATACTTCTCATATTTGAGAATGCTCAATGGAAAAGTTTTTAATGGGTTATAAACAAACACTGACCTAAAGGTTCCCACTAGTCAGTCACCCAGCCAACTAACAAGAATGGAGTATTTAGTTCAGACTCAAGTTAAAAGAATTATCAAGGTCATTGTGCAGAGGGAACTTACATCCCACTGACAACTACTTGGCTACTCCTGATCCTCTGCTGGCCCTCACTGGCTTTGGATGTGGTTAACTACACAAAGGGAACATTGTAACTTTCCTTGTATAAATTCTGTAATGACCTCTGTGACAGGGACAGTAGTCAGAGAAGAGAGCTGTGCATGCCCCCAAAATTATCCTGAATCTCTTGGTTACAGGAAGCTGAAGCTGAAAGCAACAAGTCTAGACAAGTCTCTGTGACCTGACTCTGTTCTGTCCAGGGGAAGCTCCCACATATAGGAGGCAGAGGGTTATTGCAGCTCTCAGCCAGACTGTTGGTAGTTGGGTGGGTCTGTGATACAGGAGGCTTCTGAGGACCTTACAGATACACTATTCTGGGTCTGAGAAGCAGGGACTGAGACTGTCCCCCAAGCACCTCTGCAAAATAAACCAGCTTTAGTGACACCTACGGTGACAGTCGGCTTGATAGTCCATGATTCCTAGCCATCATCACCTCCACTGTAAGAGGTAATATCCATGCAGGCAGAGCTTGATTAGTGTACCTCTATATGAACCCTGCCTCTTATTCAGAAGAGATCAAGATAAATTTCAATAGAACCAAGTGATCAGAGTTAAAGGGGATGTTAAACTGCTCACAAATGCAAACCAAGATGTCAGCAGTCCAAGATATGAAAGTGGTGATATGGATCCTCCATGCTAATGCCTGGCTCAAAATCCTGCTGTGGCTCTCTGTGGTGGTTTGAAAAAGAATGGCTTAAATATTTGAATGCTTAGTCATCAGTAAGTGGCACTGCTTGAGAAGGATTAGGAGGTGTGAATTTGTTGGAGTAGGGGTGGAAGTGTTAGAGGAAGTGTGTCACTGGGGGTGGGCTTTGAGGTTTCAAAAGCCCAAGCCAAGTTCAGTGTCTCTCCTTTCCTGCTTTCTGTGAATCAGGATGTAGAACTCTCAACTACCTCCCTGTATCAGCATCATTTCAACACTGTCATTACCCCCATTGACATCATTATCATCACCAACATCACTGCCATCACCATCATGAACATTATCACATCATCCTAATCAACATCCACTTCATCAACATCATCAGTATCCTTGCTTCGTGTCTACCTGCACCTGACATGCTCTATGTCATGATGATAACGATCAGAAAGTGGCACTGCTTGAGAAGGATTAGGAGATGTTGACTTGTTGGAGTACGTGTGGCCTTATTAGAGGAAGTGTGTCATTGTAATTGGCTTTGAGGTTTCAAAGTATTTTTAAGCACAAGAAGGAATAAAGTTGGCTTTTTTGTGGGCTAAGGGGATTTGAACTCAGGTTCTTATGCTTGTACATCAAGTACTCTTGTCCACTGAGCCAAGCCCCGATTAAATGTTTTCCTTTTCAAGAGTTTCAGTGGTCATGGTATCTCATTGCAGCAATAGAACAGTGACCAAGACACTCCCTATCATATCCAGCACTAGATCTGGGCATTAGTTAGCACAGCCTGTAATAAACGTTGTCTTCTACTCTTTCATTTAACCTGTAGCTCTTTCCAGAGCCTTAAAGTTTAAATCTTCACTATGGGGGGCCAGCAAGATAGCTTAGTGTTTGGGAGCATGTTTTTGCTTTGTTGACCTGTAACTCACTGGTTCAACTAGGCTGTCTGATCAGCAATCTAAAGGACCTTCCTCTTTCTACCTTCCCATCAATGAGGCTGTAAATACATGCCAGCACACCCAGATTTTTACATGGGTTCCAATGCACAAATATAAGTTCTCCCCATTACAGAACGGTCAGTCACTTTATCAACTGAAGCGTCTTCCCAGCATCTCTTCATTTCCTTATCAATCTTATTTATCTACAATCTTTCCAGGGGCTGAAATGATTTCTGGAAATCTACATGTCTCATCTTGTGACTATGTATGCACTAGGACCAGAAAGCTGTTCATCTTCCAGATGGTAAAATGACACATTCTTCTGGGACTCAATCCTTTCCCTCCTGGAGATACTTGGCAATTTACTCTAGTTCATGGAGTAAAATGAGAAGCCCTCTCCACCTTTCCAGCGAACCACTGGCAGTATCCTAGCTAATCATGGAGTTTTTCAATGACTGTGGGGCTCAACATTTTTTAAGAATCTAGGTCATCAGCTTAATAATAATGATGACAGTGCTCACTGAAGTGGTGATAAGCACTACATTAAAAGAAGTATGGACAGAGTGAAGAAAGGGCCTGATCCTTGCCAAGTGTTCTATACTCTTTTGCTCTCAAGGGAATGGTTGTCTCTATTATCATCATCATCACCAGCAGTAGCATCTCCATCATAACTGCCACCATCAGCACCATTATCATCAAGATCACCATTACTAGCATCATCGCATCATCACCATCATCAACAGCATCGAGGCCCCTGCAGAAGTAGAGCTCATTGTACTTTAGGTTCATGATGGCTAGTGCAGGTTTCTTCCTTACCACTTAACAACTGTCCCCAATAATGCCATTTCCACTTTGTACATGAGGATCCTGATGCTCAAAAGTTTTAAATCATCTTCTAAAGTTGTAAATAACCCCATTGAAGCTGAGGAACACCTGTATAGGCATCGAAGTCTGTTCCTTGATTCACAGCTCTCTGGTGTCAGCCAGACTGCCATTTTTCTCTGTCCATATCTCAGAGAGTTAACCAGAATGAACTGCATAGTTCCCTGGTGGGGCAGGGGCGGGGGACCTCTGCCAGGCCTTCAAAAGCCTCAATTATGCTTCTCACCTCTAGATACAGGCAGAAGGATTGATGCTCTTATTACAAGGACACCCAGCTATTCCAACCAACTTCTGGGAGGTTGTCCCTGTGACTTGCTGTAAAGGCACTGCAGAGCCTAAAGATGGACAAAGCCCCCAAAAGTGACCCACTGTGGGTTGCTGCAAAGACCAGTACCCGTTAGGATTGAGACTCCGCCCTTAGGCTGTACCTCAACAGCTGTGGTACTCACTGTCTTGCTAGAGCCAGCGGCACAGATGAGGATCTGGGACATACACTCCTCGTCACTTTCAGTCTCCATCCAGTCAAGACAGCAGAAGAAATGCATCCTCAAGACAAGGGAGAAACTGAGGCACAGGCACACTCGGCTATTCACTACCATCATTGAGATATGCCCATGGCTGTCCCATCCGTGATAAAATACTGTCTCTGCACAGCCTCCTTACAAGGGACTTTGGAGGCTGGGGAACTCTTGAGCTAGCTAGCCAATGACAGCCAGATACCCTGGACCCCTTCCTGAGGGGTTCACTGGTATCATATCCCACTCCAGAATCTCAATCCAGAAAGGCTCAGGCAAAAAAAAAAAAAAAAAAAAAAACTCCTCTCACACGGTGATAACTCAAGTGTTATCATGGAAGGTTTCATCTTCAATACCCAGAAGGCAACTGTGCTTGGAGATGGGTCCTCTCAGAAAATAATTAAAATAGAATGAGTTCATAAGAATAACACACTAACTACACAAAGCCCTGTGTCCTCTTAGGATATAGAAACACCAGGGTAAGTCTGTGCAGAGAAATGACCCCTAAGGACAAAAATGTGAACATGGTCATCCCTCAATGCTTCTAACTCTTCTGGCCCCTTGATCCTTGACTCTGAGCTTCAGGACAGGGAATGGGGTTCCATTTTCACAGCCAGGGTGGAGTCCTACAGAGCCACCAGCACTGTGAGGCTGTCCGCGTTGAACCACATTAAATGTAGGTGTTTAGGAGGACTGATGTTGGCAAGGCAGATAGACCTGTGTTGCTGCCAGGGTTCCAGGGTTCCCCTTTCTTTCCCCCTTCCTCAAATGTTGACATTCACAAGAAACACCAGACACTCCAGTCCAGGGACCTTGGGCCCATGCAGGCCAGGCCTCCCTGACTATGCTTGTGAGCCTGTCAAACCAACCTGCTCTCCCAGTAAAGGACAAGGCAAAGCCATCTTTCAGGAGTTTTCCTCCCCTGACAGAAATCAGCAGGGTTAGAATAAACTGCATAAGTTATCAACTCCTCAGGAAGGAACATGAAAAAGGCCCTTCTATCACTTAATGAAAAATAGCTTCTTTTTTGGACAGAACTTCATAGGCCTGCAATCAAGCCCTGGCTCCCTCTCCTTCCCTGACGTGCCATGCAGGCAAAGCGAGTCGGCATCTATTAATAATATTTTCTCCAGCTCCTTTCATTTTTCTGCATGTCCTACCACTGTCAGGCCCCGTGATGCAGCCGAGCCTTTATCTCGTCCGAGTCTGGCCTGTCAGGGTGATAAACAATTCTAACAAGAATCAGAATAAAGATCTTCCCAGTAGACTCAGCGAAAGATAGAGGCTTTTCTCATTTTCTCGATGGAAAAAAAAAATTTAATCTAGCGGCTCGGGCTTTTTTCAAGCGTCACATTCAAAGAGATGCAAATTTGTCAGAGCGGAGACCCCAGCTGACTCTGAGCACGGCGTGAATGTCAAAGGGGGGAGGCAGTGTCTTTGACATGGCTGCCTTTTTGGGGGGTAGGGGATGAGGAGCTCTCCCCCACCAAATTTTAAAAAAAAAAAAAAAAAGAAGGATTCACTTTGTAGCGGATGTTTCAACAATTTTCATAAGTTTTCTTCTGAAATAAAAAAAATCTGCCATTGGGAAGGGAAAAAGAAGAAGAGAAAGAGACAGGTGGGGACTTGGGGTGAGGGAAGCTAACAACCCCATTGAGATGTCAGGATGGACAAGTTGTGACTGGGTGGGTATTCTGGGAGGGCACAGAGTGATGAATGAGGGAGGGTCTTAGGATGGATGGATGGATGGATGGATGGATGGATGGATGGATGGATGGATGAATGCAGAGTCTGGGATATATATGTATACATATATATTGTTATACATGTATATAGAGAGATAGATATAGATAGATATATGGAAAGGATAAGGGTGTATAGCTGGAGAGCAGGTAGGAAGGACTTGAAGGTGACTATACTAACATGCTCATGCTGGAAAGAGCAGGGGAGGTAGCTAACCCCTACCTCCTGGGAGACAAGCCCAAGGGATCTTGCTAGCGCTTGCTCATGATTTGATCTGGGAGCTGTGTAGAATCAGAAGACAGCTACTGAGCTGGACTGGGCTGCACTGTGAATGTAATCTCCTCTGCCCTCTGGTTAACCTTCTCCACAGCCCTGGGCTCTGGGAAATGTTCAAACCTTCTTCAATGCCTGTGGTGTGTTTAAGGTCAAGAGCAATTGATGCCACATCCCTAAGTGGCTTCTTCCTCCTCCTCCTCCTCATCACCACGATGATTTCTCCATCCAATACCCAGCTCACCTTTCCCTCCTAAGCATGACTTCCATCCTTTTTCTTATCTGTGGACAGCCTGTACCAGGAATACCTCAAGCATAAGAGCTGTGTCTCTCAACCTTGAACCAAAAGCAAAGGTCATCAGAGGGTAGCCACAATGGAAGGGAGCAGCTCTGAGCCTGGATGACGGAGCAAGGCTACAAACCTAACTCAGACCCTTTCCAGGAGTCTCGCACACATTGGCTGTCATCTCTGAGAGCCCAAAGCCTGTTTCCCAATGCCAACAATAAGTAGAGGACATCAGAGTATGTGAACTTCTGTAATTCAGTTGCTCTCAGCTCTGTAAACTCTCCTATCTGACCTATACTCCCTTGTCTTTCTAAAATCCTTCAACATAGATTGAGATTAGCAAGGGGGGGATGATGTGTGTGTAGACCAACACTGCTATCTACAGGGAGTAGATTTGAGCCCCCAACCACCAGCCATGGAGACTAATATCAGAAACTGCTTGAAATCTTTATTTACAATGCTGTAGGATTTGCATAGAACATACACACATCTTCTTGTTTATTTTAGACCTAGTTACATAGCCGATTGCAATATAACTCTCAAGAGTACTGGAAGAATTGTCATACTATGTTGTTCCAAGAATAAAGACTGCAGTGTGAGGAGAGAAGCGTAAATCACTTTAGTTGATGGTGTTCTGCAAGAAGGCTCCTGTGTCACACACAGCTCTAAAGAAGGGCTAGATGGTGGTGGCTCAGGCCTTTAATCCCAGCACTTGGGAGGTGGAGGCAGGCGGATTTCTGAGTTCGAGGCCAGCCTGGTCTATAGAGTGAATTCCACGACAGTCAGGACTACACAAAAAAAACCCTGTCTCGGAAAAAAAAAAAAAAAAAGAAAGGACGGCCGAATCCCACAGTTCTGATGCAGCAACCTGCAGCCAAGTCTGTAACATCAGTGAAGGCAGGAATCATTGACTTGTTGACATAGACAACACTGCTTGGGGCATCGAGACTCATGGGAACTTACAAACCTGTCTCTCAGGTTTGGGGCACATGTTGATGGAGTACACTTGCCTGCTAAAGACTAGAAGAGGCTACCAGGTTCAGCCTTAGCATCTCTGATAGGAGTGCAGGGTAAGGAGACACAGGGGCCAACACTTAACTCCAACATCCACATGGGCAGCCTAGCTTAATGCCGGTGCACTAACGTGACTACATAAAAAGTCTTAAAGTTTCTGAATAAACTTTAGTAAACGTTTTCATTGAAACATCCATTTAATGAGCAAGTGCACTCACTGTATCCTGGGCAGAAGATGCATCCCTGGGCAGAAAGCCAAAGGACAAGCCATCATCACGTCTACCTGCATTCAGAGTTAAAAATGCAAATGCAAGAATCTGTAAAATAATCGCAGTCATGATACAGTCTCTAAAGAGTGAAAAACTGGGATAGGGAAAAAAAATAGTCAAAGAAGACTTTTCTGGCGGAGGCCATTAAACTCAGCTTTGAAGACTGAGAAGGCATCGTGCAGCAAATAGAAAAAGAAGGTTCCAGGCTGTGCACATTGTGTACATGAAGACGTTGAGGCAGGTAGAGTACTGATATCTTCAAGGGACTTCCGGTCACTTGGTCTGCAGGGCAATAGGTATAGCAAGAGGGGTACCATGAGGTCAGAATCTGCTCCTTGGCAGGCTCGTCCAGAGATGTACAGGGAGCCGTGCAAATAGACAACATCTAGGTACAATAGAAAAACACCAACGGTCTCTCACCATCAAGGGGCAATGTGGATAGTGTCAAGGTCACACTTGGTATGGTACGAAGACAGGAAGTCAGGAAAATCTACTGACATCACTTGATCCTGGGATGACCAAAGTCTTTCTGGGCCCTTTACAGCTGCAGCATTGGTGAGGAAGAATAGAAGGGATTTCAAGAGAGCCTTGAAGAGGATCGATGGAACTTGCTAGAGACTAGCTTCAGGAAGTAAGAGAAATGAAGGTGTTGTGACGAATTCAAGTCTCCAGCATGTAGAACCATAGGGATGGCTGTTAATTACCAAGTTGGGAAAACCGGGGATTAGCCTTCATAGATGCAGCTCCTGGATGCACTTGGGTAACATTTTGGGTAAATAGATTACCCAAAGTCTTCTCTTTGCTGTGTTCACAGCACCTTCACAACATAAGCAGTGGGTAAGTACATTTGTTTGATTCAAGTAGGCATCCGAATATGTTGGTTAGAAGCTCAAACTAGACATGGAAATTAAGACTCTGTGAGCATATCAATCTAGGCAAGCCACGGAGATTAGAAGAAATTGGATATGGGAAGTACAAAGTGACTCACACCATTTTCTAAACACAGAATAAAGGGAATGGTCTCAGAGAATCCAGGATGTTTAGCAGTCAGAGGTGACTGGAGACCAGGCAGGGAATGTTATGTGGCCAGCCATAGCTTGGACTCTGAAAAATCTAGTCAAGTGAATACAGAGAAGCACCCACCCAAAGCTGATAACTAAATCAAACACTAGCATCCAGCCCACTCATTTTGGCCGAACATTACTTTGGTTTTTTTTTATCACATGTTGATTATCGATAATGAAAGAAAGAACCAACAATCCATGAATTGCAACTCAGAAAAAAAGTTAATAATCCATGGACAAAAATCTCAGTAATAACAGTTACTCCTAATTTGCAGAATGATGCACAGTGGAATACAAAACCAGGCAAATCAGTGATTAAGCCCGAACCTACCCACTTCTGGGCAGCCAATACAATTTAACTAAGTTAAGCTTTGGTAAATATAAAAAGCTTTGTCTGCTGGGCTTGGTGATAAAAACAGTTACTTAGTCACAGAACATTCAAAGGAATCATAAAATTCTAAGGGTTACAACAAGGTTTGAAGAGAGGGAAGAGACCCTGTAAACATCAAGGCTCCTGTGTGAGCACTGGAAGCCTCTAGTCTACCCTCTCTGCACTTCTCCAATGTCTTGGAGTCTTGGGGTTACACCACACCAATCAAGTAGCTCAGAATATGGCCACCTGGTCTTTATAGTGTGAACTTCATATCCCGAAGGAAGCAGATTAGGGTTTTTTTGTTTTGGTTTGGTTTTTTTGTTTGTTTGGGTTTTTTTTAGATTTATTTTATTTATTTTATGTGTATGAGTACACTGTAGTTGTACATATGGCCGTGAGCCATCATGTGGCTGCTGGAATTGAACTCAGGACCCTGCTTGTTCCGATCCCGCTTACTCCAGCCTAATATACTGTAGCTGTCTTCAGACGCACCAGAAGAGGGCGTCATTACGGGTGGTTGTGAGCCACCACGTGGTTGCTGGGATCCAAGCTCAGGACCTTCGGAAACGCAGTCAGTGCTCTTACCCGCTGAGCTATCTCACCAGGTTTTTAAATATGCATAGTAAGAGAGGTGGTCTAATGATACAAAGACACAGCTAAAGACTAAATGAAATGGTATCTGAAGTATTTGGAATCATAGTCAGCAAGAACCTTCCACCCATGAAATAAACATCCCATTTCTCTTCTGACCAGATTCTGCAAAGCGCCTCTGTCCCGCTCATACTTTCAGGGCTGTTTTCCATTCTCAGCTAGAAAATGGTTGTCCTCGGGGCAAGATCTGTGTCTTAGCTCCGAGGTGTTACTGCTAAATACGTTCAATACTGGGCAGATATAACAAAAGCAGCAGATGTGGATGCTGATATTGCAGTTTCAAGTTGGAAGAGGAAATAGACATTTTCCGGGGTCCAAGAGCCTGGTAAAGTCCAAAGGTGGGGATGAGAAAGTGATACAGATGAGAAAAGATGGTGGAGATGAGAGCATGGATAACATTGTTGAAGAACCTGGATTGACAGGGAGGAGCAATATCCTGAAGGGAAAAGTTATCTTGGAAGAGCCTGTCCACCCTGGCTTTTTGATTCAATACTGTATGTAAATCATTGGTCCTCAACTGTCTCTTGACTTGAAGTGAGCAACCAAGTCTCATATGCCCACAGTGAGCCAGACAATGACTACATTTCCATATCCACCTCTGATATTGAGGATGGGACATGGCACACAAGAGCTTCTGTCTGAATGGTCATACTCTCAGAAGATAGGAATCACGAAGAAAGTACATTAGAACATGAGAAACTTGAGCAATCTTCAAGCAGTCTCCATGGCCTTGACCCTTGCCTAAAAGCAGGGAATGAGTCACACTTGACATAATGGGGAAATGATTCATGTTTCTCTCTCTC
>JADRCD010218784.1:21157-36059 GCA_019843815.1 Montemys delectorum
CTATTCCAGGAATCTCATGGCTGCTTAGTCCTGTGTCTATAGAGGTTTTTTTTTTTTTTTTTTTTAGTTTTTCCAGACAGGGTTTCTCTGAAATCTGCCTGCCTCTGCCTCCCAAGTGCTAGGATTAAAGGGATGCACCACCACTGCCTGGCTTGACGCATGTCTTTTAGCACCTGAACCTCTATAGACACAGGACTAAGCAGCCATGAGATTCCTGGAATAGTATTGAGGGAAGTCATTCCTCTTAACAGGGGGCTTTCCATGCTTTTGAAGAACTGTGGGGTTCTCCAGGGAAGACCGTGGGTGCTAGGACTGCTGAGAGTTGGAGCCATGGCTGCAAGGCTTTGCTGGGTCTGTATAGTAACTAGCAGCTAGTTAAACTTTATCCAAACGGGAGAACGAAAGTTGTGAACTTTCCGGGAAGACAACAGCCAATGTGGCAGACATGCTGGTAACAAATTAATGCCTGTTACTAATGTCACAATAGACGTGACATCTTTATATAAGTAGAACTCTTGCAACTGAAAGAGAACCTAGTCTCCAAGGTCCCACCCTCAAATTCAGAAGTTTTGGGGTTTTTCTTGTTTGAGTTTATTTTCTTTCCTTGTCTCATTCAGTATAGTCAGGAGTTTTTTGGTTTCTGGTTTTTGTTTGTTTGTTTTGCATTGTATTCTCCTTTTTTTTTTCTTGAGATAAGAGTCTCTCTAGGTAGACCAGGCTGGCTTCCAATTTTAGGTCTTCCTTCCTGAGCCTTCTCCATGTAGAAGAGACAAGTGTGTATCACCAGAATCCGCCAGAGGGTTTTTATTTTTTTAATACTTAGCATGGTTGGCTTCAGTATGAATGGCCTGTTTTTGATGAGGACCCAGCTTTGGTGTGGTACTGTGGAGATGCCATTGTACTCGTAAGATAGCATCTACAAATCATCAGCACCATGACGCTAGCATCTAGTCAACAACACAGTCCCCATTGCTAGACGCAACAGGAGCATGGCCGCCATCAACATCACCTTGTCTTCAGGCCTTAGTGACAGGTGTCATTATCTACCAGGCAATGGTATGGGGGACGGAATCGAGGAAGACCTGGAGGTGCACTGTCTCTGGTTTATCACAGTGGATTTTCTCAGAGATGGTACAACAGACAAATCAGCACACAGTGGGCTTTTGTGGTCTACAAGCATTGCAGAAAAAAAAAAGTGTGTTGTTACCTTTTGTGATGTGAATTCAAGATGGCATACTATCCTGGTGACTGATCTCCTATTATAAAAAAAAAAAAAACTCACACACACCTGTGGCTATGTCTTCAACTTAGCAAGAGAACAATGGGTTTGTGAAAGCAAACAAGGGTGCCACTCACAGACCAGAGAGTCTGTCTTTGTCTGTCTGCCTGTTTCTGTCTCTGTCTCTCTGTCTCTCTCTATGTCTCTCTCTCTGTCTCTCTGTCGCTCTGTCTCTCTGTCTCTGTCTCTGTCTCTCTCTGTCTCTCTCTGTCTCTCTCTGTCTCTCTCTCTCTCTCTCTCTCTCTCTCTCTGTGTGTGTGTGTGTATTATGCATGTGTATGTGTGTGCCAATGTGCATACATGCAAAAACCAAAGAAGTGAGGAGATAGACAGATGGAAATCCATGAGCAGAAATGCCCTGCAGAGAGATGAAGATGAGGAAAGCCACTGCAGGCAAGTTTGGGGAAATAATGAAGTGTCTGAATTGATGGGCACATGGAATACTCCCATATGATCACTCACTCCCTCAGTAGCAGTCTGAGCAGACCCTGAGTACCAGCTGTGGCAGCAAAGCCTTCCTTGCTCTCTTTAGATGCTTCCATATTTGATGCGTCCGTTTGTCCTTCAGTCACAGTCAATATGCAAACATACTGTACTTATAACCATGCATTGTGTGTTTCTATTACATCCTGATTGGGTGTCCCATTCTGTCTACCTCCTGTTTGAAATAGCTCCTTCAGCTCCCATGAAATGCAGCAGTGTGCTGAGCTCAGCATCATGTGTACCAAAGGACCTGCATTGGTTACTTTTCTATTGCTGCGATAAACTAATTTGACAAAAGCCACTTAATGTTATTTTGACATATGACTCCTGAGGTGATAGATTCCATCATAGCTGGGAGCCTGTGGTATCAACTAGGAATGAAAGGCATGGATTGGGGAGAAGGGAGAGTCTAGCTGGTCACATTGCACTCAGGAAGCAGAGAACAGACAGGAAGTAGAACGAGGCTATAGAATCTTAGCATCTGCCCTCAGTGACCTCCTTCCTCCCCAAGGCTTCACCTCCTCAAGTCTTCGCATGGTTCCCAAACAGCACCAGCAGCTAGGAACCAAGTGTTCAAACACGAGTCTGTGAGGGACTGTTCACATTTGAGCCACAACCTTCCCTTATGGCATGACTAACACTTTGAGTCTATATGTATGGTTGGTGCTTATAACCAAGCCTGAGTCCACATGATGGAAGCAGAGAACCAGCTGCTGCTACGTTGTCTTCTGACCTCCACACACGCACCATGGCACCTCACATGTGTTGACATGCACACAATAAATAAATGAATATTAAAAATAAAAAAAAAAAGCTGAGTTCCTGTGTCAGAAACAGAAGAACATCTGGGGCAGGGAATCTGAAAAATCTCATGATGTTGCAGGAGAATGGCGTCTCAGAGGTAGGCTGGAATGAGAGAGTTTTCGTGAATGAAACTTGCAGTGAATAGGAAGAGACACCACTGATCAAAATACAAAACATAACAAAGCTGTCGGGGCCGGAAACTGAATCACAGCTGTGCCAACAGCTGTACCAAAAGCTGAGTTCAAGAATAAATTCTGTTTACAACATGGCTCCTGTTAGGTATGTGATTTTTAATGAAGTAGGGAAGTGGAGTTTAAGAACAACATATTAAAGGTAGGCGTGTCATCTGAGGGATCTGACGGGGAGCCGGGCTTGTTTCAGACATTACAGTCCTTACAACTGTCATCTAGGCCCGCCCTTTATCTTTAAACCCCAGCTTTGTTCTATTACCAAGTGCAGCACTCATCCCCAGTCAGCTTTTAACGTGAGACGTTCATTCAAAATCCTAAATGTAAGGAGAAGATTAATTTTTTTTTTCCTGAGACATGGTGCTCGCTGGCCTTTGAAGGGTTACTTTGTAAATAAATGAACACTGTAAATGGATGCTCAGAAAGGCCTGTTTTTTACACACGGCATGTCCGTATGGGCTGGAGCAACCTTGTTTTCATGAGACAGGGTATAAGGGGGTCGCTTCATAGGAAGGAAGCCCTGGGTCAGCTCTAGTAGGACGTGTGCCATTGGGAAAGCATTTCACCTTCTGAGCCTCAGTGTATAATGTATAATAGTATACAGTAGTGCAGCAGTGGCTTCTCTGCCCCCTCCACCAGCTAGGGTGCTAACTGTTCGCATGAGCAGGATGGTGGTGCCTGTGGGAAGACCCTGTACACCATCAAGTGAGGTAATGCCTGTCTTGTTGGCCTTGAGGTCTGCCAGGCCGGCGCTGACCCTGTCCAATAAGCATTGATGGCCCTCTGCTACATATGATGCGTCCAATCCTCAGGGCCCTCAGATCTTCTGGGACAGTCAGTGGGTAGCAACAGACAGAGCAGAGGAAAGCTCCCGCCTCCTGACACTCACTCTCCATCCAGATGGCGCCTCTGCTGGCACCTCCTTCTCCCCGACTGAGACCCATGGCCCTGGCAACCGGGGAAGCCATTTCGTGCCAGTGTCTGTGGGCGCTTGTAAAATGTACTCCGTGGCACTTGCCTCAAATATCCCCAGACATGGTGTAGCGTCCCTGGGAGAGAGATTTACTGTACATGTTAAGCGACAAGCCTAACAGTCCAGATGCCCCCCTGGGGGTGAGGGCAGAGATGCCAGGACATCGATTTTTTTCCTTCCTTCCTTCTGTTCACTGTTGTCTCCTTCACTTCTTTCTCCCCCATCCTGTCTCCCTTTGCTCCCTTGCCCTTCCTCCACTTCATCCCTTTCTCCTTTGCTCCACTGCCTTCCTCCTGCGCACATTACGATTCTTCATTGAACACTGTTTCTAGCCAGTCTGTGCCCCACATACCAGGACTCTGTGCCTTTACTTCTCCATGGGTACCAGAATCCCCACTTCCTCAGCCTGGTTTCCACCCAACCCCCATCTTTTCTTCTCATCTACTCTTAGGATTCATGAGGCATGACTTGTGTCCCTCTTGTGTGCTAGTCTGTCTGTCTGTCTGTCTGTCTGTCTGACTGACTGACTGTCTGACTGTCTATCTTTGCTCCACTACTCATCTCCAGATCAGAATGTTCTCATGGTAGAGTCCCCAACCAAAGCCCAAGAGTTCAGTCCTCAGAGTCACACCGAATTCTAGTTTTTTGTTACCTGAAAAATCTCTGAGACAAGCTTAGCAGGTCCTGATGAGTGTCCACAGTTGTCCTGAGGACTCAACAAGATTGGAGCATTTATTATGGTTGTTCAACTTGTTATGGCCTCAATAATAGAAGCAAATGCCCAGTCGGGTGAGCGTGGAGAGTTCTAGGAGGAATGGCAGCAGAACGGAACTGAACTCATCGTGGCTCCTATCAGGAAAAACAAGAACCCCAGAACCATTCAGACCCCTCAGAACCAAGGCTGAGATGACAGACCAAGAAGGTGTTGGGGGACACCCTCCAAAGTCCTCTCACCTGGGTCCTCCCCTTAGTCCTGAGAGTCTGCCCTGTCAGAACCCAAGGCAAAGCAGGATCATGCCAGTCACGAACCTGTAGGTAACAGCTGCACCACAGAAAACTATGTCTGAGGTGTTAGGAACTGAGGTGGACTCTGGGTGAAGCGAACCTCAGCTTTTCAGGGTACACACTTTTGCCTTGGTTTCTAAATCCAGCTGATGCCTAGCCATTCCTGGAGTGGCCTGGCAAGCCGGAGAGTTGGGATGGACTGTAGGAAGACTGGTTAAACAGAGTGGCATTCTGGTTTGAATTTACTCTAGGCCAGTGGGCCCCACCAGACAGCTGCTCTATCCTTGGCCCATGCTTTCCATACCTGCTGTCTTTGCTTGACTCCACAGCACAGCCTCTGGGGGAGGGGCCAAGATGCCAGCTCCTGACCTGTCTCTAGCATCTCCTCTCCCAATTGAGCAGAGCTACTCGGTACCCAGCACACCTCCACCAACACTGGCTTAGGTTCAACAGTGCCTGGAAACCCATAGAGGATGTGGGAGTCCATCTGAGAGGGTAACAGAGACAACTGTCACCTACCATGTCACTTCTTCCTGTGTTTGTCACCTTGTCTGGCAGCAGGCAGCAACTACTTTATGGCTAGTGAGATGTGTATATGACGATAGATAATCGTAACATCTGAGTGCTGAGTGTCTATGTGCAGCCAGCCTCTCATCTGTGAGGACAGGGATCCAGAAGACCAGAGGATGCAGGAAACCCTGCCTGACATGAGGCTGTATAGACGCACACACCATCTGAATTAAAGTTCAGTTTTTAAATTGGTCATGGTGACTAATAATAAGACAGAACAACTAAAACACTCTTATGCATGCTGTTTAAAAATGCTTGATTGTTTCTAGAACTTTCCACTGAATATTTTCAGGCTATTCCTCACTGCTGGCAAAGGAAACCTCAGAAAGCAAAACAATGGATAAACAAACTAGTGTATACCTCCTTCCCCTCACCACATTCTTGGAGGCTGCATTAGTAGCCACTGCTGTGAGCACATAGCTGCCATTTGGCAGTTGAAAAAGAGAAAGGTGGATCTGGGCCCACAGTTTGGGATGGTGTCCGTTACAGCGGCAAGATCGTGAGGCAGCTTGTCACATTGGGTCAGCCAGGAAACAGAGAGCAGACGAGGAATGAGGTAAAGCTTTACATCCTTAAGACCCGCCCCGACACTCCTGTGACCCACTTCCCTCTGCAAGCCTCTACATTCTAAAGGTTCTGCAACTTTCCAAACAGAACCTCCAGACACACGAGCCCATGGGGGATATGCGCATTCAAACCACACCAGGAACCAAGCACTGCATTTAATGTCTCAGGATCATTCACTGAGCCACGAGGAAGAAAGAAGAGACCTTTGCCCACTTTAGCCATTTTTCGGGTTTTTTTTTGTTTTTTGGGTTTTTTGTTTTGTTTTGTTTTTCGAGACAGGGTTTCTTTGTGTAGCCCTGGCTGTCCTAGAACTCACTCTGTAGATCAGGCTGGCCTCGAACTCAGAAATCCTCCTGCCTCTGCCTCCCAAGTGCTGGGATTAAAGGCGTGCGCCACCACCGCCCGGCTGCCATTTTTCAAAACAAGCTTTAGTGTAAAACACTTTCACAAATAAATAAGAACATCACATACCAGGATTAACCAGACTTGAAGTCTACACAGCTTAGCTTGTGAAGTTGGCTGGTATTCAGAACAGAAGCTGAGAGGCTTCGTGTTAAGTTCTATAGTTTCAGTCTGGAATATATTCTATATACTTAATTTACCATCACTGCACTCTCAGTAGTGGAGAACCTGTCCATCCTGTGCTCTCTCTCATACAGCCTATCTGAGCCTATCGGAACTATTAACCACTCACTCATGCTTGACCCCAATAGGCACCCTCCTCAAGTTCGGGTCTCACTATCCCTCTCTTCTGCTTTCCTAGATACACCCATACAACTCCACATTCTCAGGGCCATCTTCTCACTCAAAACACACAAACCCAGATCCCTGGTTCTACGAATATGTCTGAGCTTCCACCATATCTTAGTTAAGGTTTTACTGCTGTGAACAGACACCATGACCAAGGCAACTCTTCTAAGGATAACATTTAATTGGGGCTGGCTTACAGGTTCAGAGGTTCGGTCCATTATCATCAAGACGGGAACATGGCAGCGTCTAGGCAGGAACGGTGCAGGAGGAATCAAGAGTTCTACATCGTCATCTGAAGGCTGCTATCAGAATATTGGCTTCCAGGCAGCTAGGATGAGGGTTGTATACCCCACCCCCAGACTGATAACACCTACTTCCAACAAGACCACAACTACTCCAACGAGGCCACTCCCTGGGCCGAGCATATACAAATTTTAACACATCATTAACAAGCAACTGCTGCCTGGCCCACTGCACCTGGACCTAAGTGCTCACTCACACAATGCTGAAGTGACCATCCACCCCCGACCACTGCTCTTGTCATGGCAGATGAAACAGAACCTTGATATCTTATCCTTCTAGTGTTTGTATGTGGATGAGGTCTTCCCCTGGTATAGTTTCTGAAACCATCTCTTCTCACTCTATGGAAGCCCATCTTAGAAAACTAACCCTGCCCATCCCCCAATCTAAGTCATTTTTATATATGTCCTCTATAGAGTTTAACTCCATGACAAGGCCTTTAAGTTACCTGTAACCAAGCCTCTGTCTAACAAGAAACTTCAGAACCTGAAGTTGGATCCTCCTAGTGTCCAGACAAGACACCTCAGAAAATCAATGAGCTTGTTCTTCTTAGCTGTCAAACACAATAAATAATGGTTTTTCTATTGTGCTCATGTGGAATGAATGGCTTATAGCCACAAACCTAATGACACTGCCTCAGACGGGTTCGCTATTATAAACAACTAGTAAAGAATTAGTAGTCATCAGCCGCTGTTAATATGTCAGCAATGAGCTGTTCACGTCCATAACATCTTTATTGTTTTTACAATACCTGACTTTGCCTTAGCCATAAAGAGATTACAGAGAACCTGACAGTGCACAGTGCGTGACACAGTGGAGATTCAAGACCAAAGCTAGTGATAAGAACCCGGTGCTTTTTCAACTTTACCACAAAGTTGGGCTCAAGGAGCAAAATGACACTGCCTGGTGTTCAGAAACAGAGGTGGTTTTAAAAGATGATAGAGCATCGTTCCCGAGTTACTTACAAGGCTGCTACCATGTACACCTTGAGGAGGGGTGTGCCTTTGGAGAACGTAACATGAATATACAGGAAATGATCCTCCGGTATGTTATACAACTACTAAAAATTACGTGTGTGTGTTCATCTGTTCACATGTGGCAATGGGTGGGTGTATGTGTGTGCAGACCTGTGTGTGTGTATGTTGTGTGTAAGACAAATTTCCTCCTGGTAGCAGCACCACCAGCAGCAGCAGCAACACCACCACCACTTCCATCATGGTCATCATCTTCACCATCATCATCATCTTCACCATCATCATCATCTTTATCACAAGTTACAGAAACAAGGGAGCAAAATGGCACTGTTTTAAGATGTTTACCTACATTAAAAAGCACGAATATGCAGTGAGAGCAAATGAGGATTTGCTTACATTGTAACAACAGGTCTCCCTAGCTTGTTTAATTATGAGGGCTTTGTTTTCTTTTGATTCGCGTATTTTAAAATTTTGACAATAAATATGTACCACCTTTGTGAGAAAATATCACACTCATCTGTAGTTAGGCAAGGGCTCGTGTGTTTTACCCTCAGTGACATTTTTCAAGAGAATCTTCTTTGGCCATTAAATTCATTTGAAAGCTGTGATCCATTTTTGATCATCTGAGATACAGTGACAGACACTGAAATCAATCCCCTCTGTCCGAGGTTTGCAGGCAGCATAAATTATTTTCGAAGTCATGTCAGGTAGAGTTTATTCCAAGGTTTGCTTGCAAATTTTAATCAGAAAACACAGAAGGTCTATGCAGCTGAGATTGAGACCAGGTTGACTTTACTGTTAGCTCGCTGATAGGAGCTGCGGAAGTTACAGTTTGTATGACAGAGGCAGCCTGGGCAGGAACTGAGGGAAACACATAAAGAAACATTTATTTTAAAAAAGTAAATCAACCATAAAGATCCTCCCAGCAGACCTGAGAGATGGAAGCCTCTCTCTCATTTTCTCCTTGGCAAAATTTAATCTATCGCTGGGGTTTTCAAGCGTCATATTCAAAGAGATGCAAATTCGTCAGAGCTGAGACCCCAGCTGACTTCTAGCACCTTGTGAAAGTCAAAGGGGCTTCAGTGGAGAGCCAGTCAGTCACCGCCCTCCATCCCTGCTAATTCAAATACCTATGTGTGCAAACGTGCATGCTTATGCATACGTATCCATGTGTATTAAAGAAGAAACAGTAAGACAGAGCATTTTGTCTCTTCTTTGTGTGGATATGTTTGCAGGAAATGAGGAAATACCACGCTAAGAAAACAAATGTGACCAGGAAACTCTCCATCCACCAGTGAGTCGCCATGGAAGCTCTTTGCTTTGTGTTGATATTTTTAAATCGTTATCATTTTATGTCTTGGCTTCTTCTCTTTGCTCTCTGGTAAGCTGGTTTAGGGACACCAGTTAACTCTCGAGTGACCTCTGCCCCTAAAAGAGTTCACTGCACACAGTTCACTCAAGGAATGCAAGTAATGTATTCACAATGAAATACATCAGAAGTTTTAATTACTATTTCGTACACAGCCATGGTTTGGAGAGAGTCCTGCTTTGCGTGGGGCTGTATTAAAGGTGGTTTCTCCTCTGCCTTCGCACAAGTGAAGGGATCAATCTATTAATGGCAATTCTATCACTCAGAGTCATACAAGAAAAATGATGGTAAGTTTCATACTGCATAACAAAAACCCCACATTAAAAATAAAGAATTCAAGGCTGCTATCGTGTGCAAAATTTGAAAATCACATTACATCCAATTCAATAAATATTCATTGGCTTCCTACTAAGTATTGGGCCAGAGGATGCAAATGGGCTTGGAGCCTGTGTCTACCAGGACAGAGAGCATGGGCTTACATGGAGCACTCTTTCACCTAGAGTCCTCTCTGGTCCTCTGAGGCTGCTTAATAAACAGTCTCAGTAACATAAAAGAGCCACTGAGTGCTTGTTCCTCTCACCTCTCATGGAGGTGACTCCTCTGACCCTCCATGGGCTCGCTTCCATATCTGAAGCTTGGCAATTCGTGGGTCATTGGCTGGATTCTCCTCTTCTTCGCCAGAGGGCTAGCCTAGACTTGTTCTCAGACAATGGTGGAGACGTGCACAAGGAGAAGCCAAACTCAATCACGTCAGCACGTCCCAAGACCCTGTCTGGGTGGCGTCTGCTGCCTTTGCGCTGCCTAAAGATGGTATCCATGGGTTTGAATTACAGGCAGGGTGGGGAAGGCAGGGAAGGCAAAATTGTGAGGCAAAGATTCTGGGCTTGGGCAGAGGGGAAGACTCGGAAATGGTTTTGCAATCAGCCTCACAGAGACAGACAAGGCTTGTGACAAAATGTTGTAAATTAGTTTGTTTAAAGAGGAAACAAAGAGCAGTGGGGTATAGAGAAAAGAGGGACATGGTTAGACCACAAACCACAAGGCACATAGGCGTCAGGTAAAGCCCGCCCCGCCGGTATTACAGTCGGACCTCAAGTCAGGTGAGCACACTGATCCTATAGACCTTGAACCTGGTGTCTAGATCATGACTGTGTGGGATGTCTTGATAAAACCTGTTTTAATGGTGTGTGTGTGTGTGTGTGTGTGTGTGTGTGTGTGTGTGTGTGTGTGTGTGTGTGTGAACATGTGAACGGGCCAGCATAGTAGGAAGGGCATCCTCCCACGGGCCCACCTGTTATAGCAAAGAGGCTCACAGAGCTGCTCTGGTAGAAATGCTGGTGAAGGGGAACTGTGAGCTCCACCTTCCTTCACACCACCCAGAAAGCATCTTGAATGCGCAGCACTTCTTGAATATGACAAAAAGAGAGATGATTGTCTCTTTAAGAAAGCAGTTGGGGCAGTGCTTTGGGCTTGGGAGTCTGGAGACAGTGGCATGAGACTGATTAGGTGTGTACACGTTGGCTGAGAAGCTGTAGAGAGGCGAATGGAAGTGTTTGACAAGATGAAAGACTATTCAACATGTTAGACAGCTGCCTGCGTGGCGAGATCCATAACAGTGCAATAAAATACACTCTCCAGTAAATGATACCTTCACAGCAAACGCTCCGACCAGTGAGGTCACACAATCCTTGTGTGATATGACAGGCTTTGCTGAAGACTGGAAGCAGGCTTTCGCGTGCATGCGGCATGATATTTTGCTGGCAATCCACAGAGGTAAAGGATCTCTCTGTGTGACTTCATAGAAAAATGAAGCTGAACTAGATCCAGAAAAGCCAGTGGTGGCATAGAAACAGGATGATTTGGGGTGTGGGGTTGACAGAAGGAACACTGACAGGGAGGAACCCTCTATGTAGCTTCGGATGGAGGGCTTAACATCCATGGATCTCGCTGGTTGCTGACTTGTAGAGGGAAGAGTCACAGGGTTACAAAGGGAGTAGATTCCGTGCTATGAGGATGCAGGCATCCTGACAGGCTTTCTAGTGCACTTCAGCTTTCTACTCTGCTGGGAGTTAGAGGCCAATGGGCATCTCACTGGGCTGAAACCAAAACAGCTTTAGGACTGTGATCCTCCTGGAAGCTTGAGAGACCAGTATCTTGTCTTTTCCAGCATCCAGACACGATATCTCTTCTTGAGCTTATAGTTTCTTCTCCTATATATAAAGCCAGAGCCATTTACATGCCTCTGACTCTCCTTCCTTTATCCCTGGCTAGAAATAGCAACCAACTTCAAAGGAGCCTCTTGACTACACTGGACCGACACGACTAATCTCCTATTTAGATCCTTAACTTGAATGTATTCTGATTATTTTGCTTTGTGAGGTGGTATACACACAGGTTGTAGGGGTGAGACAGCTCTGGTGGGAGCATTATTGTGATGGACTACTTGATCTGCCTTGTAGTGTGTGTTAGGACCTCCTAGAGCCAGGTGACATTGGCAGAGATCACGCAGATGGACCCCGAGTAGATCAGTTCACAAAGGGTTGACAGACATATATGTTCCACCTTCAGTTTATGCTCCCTGCCCATCAGCCACGCCCCTCTCGGCTGCCTTTCGGCTGGAAACCCCTTCCATCTTATCCTGAATTCTACTCCTGACTCTGCTTCATGCCAGCTTTCCTTCACTCCACAGCTAAAGGACTCCCCGGAAAACTCACTGCAAGTACATCATTGATCATTGATCGACTAAGACTCTTCTACAGCGTCCAAGATACATGTGCTGAAATCCCAGCTCCCTCCCTTGGGCCGCTGACCTGACACATGTTGGCCTTCACCCCTATCTGCACCTTTGCACATGCCATGTCTTCACTTACACTATCCGTAGTCAATTTGTCTTTCTCTTGGACACAGTCCTCCTCTTTTTACTCCAAACCTTTGCATTCTCTGAGCCCTCTGTTTGGAACTCTCTTCTTTATCATGTCCCCAGTGATCATTGGTCATTCAGTCTCAGCCAAGTTGTCATTTCTGCTGACATCAGTGCCTGTCGTCTCCCTCAGTCTCTCTCTCTCTCTCTACCTTGTCTTATAACATGGACAGACTGGCCAGTGAACCTCCAGCACACTCCTGCCTCTGCAGTACTGGGATTACAGGCACTCATGGCCATGACTGGCTTTTCAACTCAAGGCCTCATGCTTATGCACCGAGTGCTTAACTGAATCATGTCCTCACTCCCTCTTCTCTCTGACATACAAAGGAAATTCATGAGACAAGGAGGGAAAGATCTGAAAGTCAAATGATACACAAGACTGGCCTTTCTGACATCTAATTTGCAGGGGCAGAACATAGCAGTGGGTATCAATGTTTCTACAGATGCTGGAAGACATCCCAATATTGTTTTAAAGAACAACAAATAACAACAGAAGATAGTGGAAGACTGCACAGTCTTTGGAACAGTGTCTCTTTCTTCAGCCTGTTGTCTCATTTCACGAGACTTAAGTTTGTCCTTTGCTGCCTTCTTTTGTTCAAACACATCTAGGCTCTCAGTGCTGCAGCAGACCCTGTTCCCAGTACTCCGCTAACAATGACTCTCCTGTTTGCTCAACAACACTAAAGGTGGCAGGACCACTGCCCCAATCCTCAGATGAAGAAACTGAGGCACAAAGACATAAAGCTTTAGTCAACGATAACACTCCGAATCACTTAGGCTTGCTCTCAAACACCCATCCCCTCTCCAAGAAGACGGTGTGTGTCCCAGAGGCTGTAGTCACCAACTTCATCAGCTGTGAGAGCACTGTCAAGGTGGAGCTGAACTTATTTATTAAGTCATGTGGACACAGGGCGGTTTGTTGTTCTGCTGTGTAAGTCTCCCCAAGTCACCTACCCTCTCTGGGTTTCCTAAATGGGTACTCTTGACCTAGCAGGTGGGATAAGGGAACTCAAGCTTGCTACATCTCTGGCACAAAGCAGGCATACAGCAGCTATGCTAGGTAAATTGCCATTTTAAAATACTGATGATCTATGCCCATGTGGTGGAATTTAAAAGATAGATACGTTTCCCTGGGATTGGCCTCTGCTAACAGCAAAGCACGGCCCAATCTGAGACATGCACAATATGCATGCTCTTGTGCTGTTTGGTCCTGAATTTTTTATCTCCCAAGAATAATAACCCCAGCCCTGGGCATTTCCAGAGGATTAATGACCAGCAGGATTTAATGACCCCAGCTTCAGCCTAGAGCCATGCTCCATTCCCTGGGTCCTCATTAATCCCAGGTAGGCCAGCAGCCTTTCTTCTTACTGCTACAGTCATGCCCAAGTTCAGCTCTGTAGCAAGGGGAAGGGCCACTGGGACCCTCTGCCTCCACTTCGGTCCCCAGACTGCTCCAAGCTCCAGCCACCGGCTCGTTTATTTACAGGGGCATCCAAACAGTAATTAAAATATGCTAAGGAGGTCCCCTGGTCCACTGCAGCTCGATCCAATGATGAGCAATCTGTGACACTCAGGTCCCTCACGCCCCTCCCCTCTCACTTGGGTGCGCGCGCGCGCGCGCACACACACACACACACACACACATTAACTTTTAGGGTGGCAGCTTGCATTGCTCCACATGTTCTGTGAGAGAATTTCATGAGATTTTAATGAGTTTGTATCACTGTGAGGGGAAAGCTCACAAAGGATCCATGCAAATTGCTTTGTCTCCTGCAGCCACCCCAGCATAGTGATGCGCTGTCTGGCTTCCAGGAGGACTGGTGGCTCTGCTGATGTATGCACACTGGCCTCTGAGCAGTTTTGCCTGCAGGAGAGCAGGGTGAACTTAGGCTGACGTACTTCCATCTGCACAATGAAACTCCAAGAGGGATTCCCCACCCAGGAGTTCCCACAAGGACAGCGGCTGGCCAGGATCACAGACTTTGTGTCACCGGGATCCGGGTACTCGCTACTAGCTCCTCAGTTTTCTCATCTATCCAGTGGGTTGAAAGTGGTAACCCTATTATCCCTAGGATGACTTCTGCTGGGGGAAAAAAAATAAAGTCAGTTCCAGTTGATGAGCTGATGGGTGCGTCTAATGTCACTATTCACTGGCACAGTCATGACGTCAGGTCAGAGAGGAATATGGAGGGATGTTGATGAAATGACCAGCAGGGGTCACAAGCACTTCCTTCTACAGCAGTCTTAAGACTGTTCTTCTTATCATCATTTCACAATTTAATTATATTGTATTTACTTTGTGTGTGAGTACATGCATGTGCACGTGTCATGCATGAATGTGCATATTATGTATGTATGCCTGTGTACGCATGCATGTGTGTATCCATGCCTGTGTGTATGTGTGTGCCTGTGTGCGTGCATGTGTGTGCATGTGTATATGTATGCACACACGCGTGTGTAAATATGTGCATGTGTATTCTTCTGGATGTGTGTTCTTCTGGACGT
The DNA here is from genome assembly GCA_019843815.1 of Montemys delectorum. NCBI lineage: Eukaryota > Metazoa > Chordata > Mammalia > Rodentia > Muridae > Montemys > Montemys delectorum. The sequence continues at coordinate 35,848 of JADRCD010218784.1, forward strand.
GTGTGTATATATGCATGTATGTGCATGCATGCGTGTCTCTGTGTGTGTGTGCGTGTGTGTGTGTGCATGCGTGCGTGTATGTGTGTGTGTATATGTGTGTGTGTGTGTGTATGTGTGTGTGCGTGTGTGTGTGCATGCGTGTGTGTATGTGCATGTGTGTGTGTGTGTATGTGAGTGTGTGTGTGTGTGTGTGTGTGTGTGTGTGTGTGTGT